>CAOJBJ010913471.1:0-11182 GCA_948291685.1 Euphorbia celastroides | reverse complement strand
GCGGCGAGCTTCGGCGGGATCAGATCTGGTGGCGGCGAGCTTCAACGGGCTCAGATCTGGTGGTGGCGAGGTGGTTTCCGGCGGCGAGTTCAGATCTGGTGGGGGTTTCTAGGGGGCGGTGAGATCTGGCAAAAAGAGGGTTGTAGCCGGCGCCTGAATTGAATTGTAGAAGAAGATGAGCGTGAATGGAGGAGGAGAAAGGCTGTAGAAGAGGAACGTATTGGGTGAAATTAGAAAGTTAGGGAGAACACTCGCTGATAATAAAGATGGGTAGAAGTCAAACATGTAATTACTTTTAACCTATTTGATGACTCGTGTAATTTTCCCTTATTTCTACTTCTTTCTTTTCTTATGCAATTACATAAAATTTGAATTTTATGCCAATAAGCCAAAACCCACCAAGTTTGATGCAATTTATAAATTTATGTTTATGAAAATAAAAGAAGGGAAATTGTAGCAAATACTAGAATAATTACATGTATTTTTAATTTTGATCTAAGAAAACTTTAAATCATAATTTTGACCTTTTATTTATAATTATACCTAAATTCGGGTAAGAGGGGGCTTCCTTACTACTTGAGTGATCATCGCTACTTCTCTCCTAATTAATTTAGATTTTCAAATTTTAAACGACCATATTTTTCAAACCGTCAATATTTTGACACAATTCTTTATAATTTTTTGTTTGTTATATTTTTATCTTTAAAACAAGATCCATATTGATATATTTTTTACGGACTTTTTTTTCACTTTAAATTACTATACCAAAATCAAAATCGGTATAATATGTTATATATAAACAGTGTAAAAATATTATACCGAAATGAAAATCGGTATAATACTTCTATACAAACCATGTAAAAGTATTATAATCAATGAAAACCAGTATAATACTTTTATACAAAGAGCGTAAAAGTTTTAAATCAAAATGAAATCGGTATAACAATTTTACACAAAATAATGTAAAAATATTATACCAAAATAAAAATTGATATAATACTTTTATATATTCAATGTAAAAGTATTATACATAAATGAAATTGGTATCACAATTTTATACAAATAATGTAAAAATATTATAACAAAATTTGAAAAGGTATAACAGTTTTGCACTATAATTATAAAAACAGTATACAATTATTAAATAAAGTATAACATTTTTGTACTATAATTATGAAAATAATATACTATTATTAAATAAAGTATAACAATTTTACATTGTAATAGTATATCATGTTGATAGTTTGCATTATTTCCTTCATGGAACTCCAAGTCAAATTGTATCCAAATTTTTATAATAGGCCGAGACTGATCAAACCGGAAAGAAAGAGTAGAATAGTGTAATGTAAAAGACCATGTAAATTGAATTATAGAATTAAAAGACAAATAAAAGAGATAAGAAATTAGAAAAGAGAAAAAGAAAATAAAAATAAAATAGGGAGAGAAGAATAAGAAATGCAGTGTCGTGAAACAACATGATGCAAAGAACAACGAAGTTAAAAGGAAAACAAAAGGTATCTTTTACATGTGCTACTAACAGCAAGTCCCCTCTCTCAGTATCCTCCATTACCCTTTCTACACTGCTCCTCTCAAGCACGGTAATAGTATCCCAGCACCACCACAACAACAAGCACTGAACCAACCACAGCACCGCCAACCCACATCCAGTAATTGGGCAAATGAATAACATAACAAAAAATTCACAGATTTCAGCTAATTCAATAAACACAAATCGAAATTTGGACATAAGTCACTCATTTTGCTTCTTATTCTTGTTTTACCCGGTAGTTCTAAGTTTTTGACTCAATTTTCTATGAGAATTTGAAACCCACCACCGTTTTACCGATCCCGCCACCGTCGCCTCCCCGCAGCCTGTCGTCCCGTCGCCTCCTTTCCACTACTTTTACAATCACGTAAAAACTTTTAGAATTCCATAAGAGTGAGAAAATGAATGATTACAAATAATTAGGCATGGGCCTTAGATTTGGGCCTTTTTAGGGTCAAAAGCCCATAAACGAAATTCATGTTTTGGGTTTCATGCCAATAAGCCAAAACCCAAGCAGCTTTTCTTTCTCTCGTTCTCTAATACGAGATTCATGTTTTTGTTGCAAAGGTTTTCTAATCGTGTATGAAATTGAAGGAGCTCAACTTGTCAAAGCATTCTGGCCATACATATACTGACCAAACGAATAATGTGGCAAACAACAAAACATTCTTTTTCTTCCTTTTTTTCTTAAGAAGTAGAATTTTCAAACCAGCTAAGGTTTAATTTTTAGTCATTCCTGTTCAAACTAGTGAATGTACTTCTTGATCAAATTCGAATTGGTTTTTTCTTCTCATTTTTATTTGCTTGCATATAAGATTTGTTTTTGTTTGAACATGAATTTCTATATATTGATTTACTTTTTTTTTCTTGTTTTTCTCCTTTAAGATAATTTCAAATCACATTGAATTAGTGTGGCTGGACTGTCGAAACCACATATTGCAAAAATTTATTGGCAATATTAGACTTTGTTGCTTTTGTACAAAATATTGGGAAGCTCTTTCTATTTCGTTTTTTTTAAAAGAAAAAGTGATGTCATATATCGATTTCTGACAAAAAAAAAAAAGACATCAAACCCTCTATAAAACTTTAATCTAATATCCATAAAACCTCTAAAGAATTCTCATAAACGTTAGATGAATCATGATGCCAAAAATATGAATTTCTTGGCTCTTTCAATGCACTATCGTGATGGTTACTTGAATGTGGTTGGATAAATCATATAAGATTTTGTTTCTGAGTTCAACATTTGAAAATTATTACTTATTAGATTTAAATCAATATTTTTTTTCTCAATAAAATTTCAATAAAATCTCAACAAAGAAAACAACAATGATGTGTTGGTCTCTTCAAGCTTAATTACACTGTTAGAAGGAAGATGAATGTCTTTTCGTTTAAAATTCACACAATTTATACCGATTAAAAGTCACATGAGATTAATCAGTGAAACAAGATTTCACTAAGTTGACCACACTGAGTTGACTCTGGTTGTCAGTGGATCGCTGAGTAGATATGCAAGTGAATATCAATAAATATGCACAAAATTAAGTGAGAAGTGTAGAGTTAAGGAAAACTTCAAGCGAGATTTATACTAGTTCAGCAACTCGTGCCTCCATCAAGTCTCCAAATACCCTCTCCAAGCTTTAATCTACCAATGAGCTCCTTATCGGTGAAGACACCTTCTTATAGAGTTGTCCCTTACAAACGTCCTCCTCTTATAATTCAAATTCTAACACACTAATTGAATGCCCTCTCCAATCATTCTACTCAATTTATAAGAAAATTTGTTCAACACCTTAAAGTGATGAACTTTACGATCAAATGTTTACAGTGATTTGATCTAACAGTTTTTCACTAATTGAAAGCAAATCGAGAATGGTTGCTTCTTCGAATTTTTGTTTTGAGCTTTAATTTTGACAGAGTTACAACTAGGACAAATTTGGGTGATTCTTCATTTGGTGTTCTAGCTATTTATACTCTTCAAGCTCTTAAGTAGCCTTTTATAACCGTTGTTGATTAGCAATTTAAATTCCAGGTTAAGCTTTGATCCGTTGTGAAACAGAGCTTCCTTCAATCCACAATTGATATATAATTATCTGCTACTTTCACATGTTGAGGGAATTAAGCTTTTTTTTAATTAGTTCCTTTGACTTTGACGTGGCTCAATTTGATTGGGTCTGTGAGAAATCAGACGAGAATCGCCGGCATTGTCAGAGCAGAGCTTTTCCCGTTTTCTTGCGTGCCATGCCTCTTTTGTGTAATGCAGCCTTCTTTTTTATCAAACACATTGTACCTAATTCAGACAAAGTAATTTACCTAATGAAATATGCTTATCTTATTCTGTGATCACTGTATACTTTTAACGGAAAGAGTAAAACTGTAAACACTCAAGTTAAAAAGCATCCTTACCTCAGTCAAGAGAAGGCGCTTGCACTGAGTTCCTTCTCAGTCAGCAAGAGTGCAATCCCTTAGACAAACAAGTTAACCACTCAAACTTATTTGGCTGGCGTGGCACTTGCCCCTAATTTAAATTCACACTTACCAGTTAAGTCGGCGCAAAAACCTTAATTGAGCTGTATCTAACAAACTCCCCTATTTATGCGATGGCAAACTCAAAGTAGTTGAATTTAAATAAGTAGAGTCAAGTACACTGATACCTGATTAGAGCATTCAACAAAGTCTTCCCCATAATGTGTGGCTTTTTTCTGAAGACTTGTTTGGTTGAACTTGGCTCCTTGGCTACTTCTTTCATCTTGAAATATTTCTGCATAGTCATAATCAATGCAGCTAATACTTCCAAGTTAAGGAGATCTTAACTTTTCCCAACAAGTACTTTTCATTGATATGGAAATTAAAGTACAAGTAGAATGGAGAGTTCGAATCTCAAAATAAGTAAAAGGCCTATACACAGGTCTAGTCTATCTACTTTCTTCCGTTACTCTTTCACTGGTCTCCTCTCTCTTTTCCTTATGCCATCTCCTCCCTCTTCAGTATTGTCTTTGTCAGCTCTCTTCTTCCTCATAAGCTCCAAATCATCTGTTTCTGCTTCCTCCCCCTTTGCCATCGCTGAAATGTACTCTTCCAGGGTCTCACAAAAGGACTGAATGCCAAGGTTTAACAGTTCAGTGGAGTCACGCACAGTAGGGAAAAACTTCGGTAGCTTTAGGTTTTTGTGAGGCCAAGAGGTTACCAAAACACTTTTAGTTGGAGAAATTTTAGATCACTGAACTTAATCAAGTTTATGCATGCTTTGCTCAGAGGAAAATCTTAGAGAAATCTATGGATAGGTGAAGCCCGTGACTTTCTTATTGTTAGTAACAACCTTTAAATTTGTTGTCATTACTTTTCATGCCTTTAGATTAACTTAGATCACCAAAAGACCTTGTAAAATATAAAGACTTCTTTTACTTAGTCTGTTAGTTAAATTTCCAAGCTTATCAAAGTCTGCTCTTTGTGGAATACGATATCGTGCTTATTACAATACATTAGACCATAGTGCATTTGCTAGGCAATCCTTTTGGGAAGCAACTCTCCTTATCAAACTTTTTTTCCCTCTCCCTCTCTTAGTTTCTTTAAGAACAGAAAGATAAGCTTCATATCAAATGCTAATAACTAAACATGACTAAAGATATGAGAAATGGGGTGACAAATTCTTCTCCACGATGAAAAATACGCATCCCATTAGAATTATTACAGAAGCTTGAATTTGATTCCGATTTATCCAATCCAAACTAATAAGTTTGATGTTCCACACTTGACTAATGGATGGATACTATAGGAATATTTAAAAGCTTTGCATATTTTTGATAAAAAAAAAATATACAGCAGCATCATAAATCCTGGACTGAAAAGCCTAATACATTAATGCAGGAAAAAGGAATGAAGTGGCATGGCGATATTCCAGAAGAGTTGCCAGTTGGAACAGTTGAGCCAATTATATTGTTGTCTTGCCGAATTTTAATATTTATAAATTGACTTTTGAAACTTTTTCTCCCCCGGCCCAATATCATATTATAATGTCTTCCAAATCCCAATTTTAATTTTATATCTTTCTTCCAAACGTCCTAAGATATTGATTTTTTTTTATATTTTATTTATTTAGGTCTATTTATTTATTGCTTTCTCCTTCCAATACCTACTAAACACTGCATAATTATCTCTTTTTCCCACTTTTTCCCCTAACTAATTAACTTTGCAACTTTTTCAAGGAAAAGCTGTGATAGAAATAAAAAAAAAAAAGGTTATTTTCAAGTCACTATGTCGTGCAAGCATTTTCAAGATTTTAATATTCATCACAATTTTCCCTTTACTTGAAAATAAGTCATCAGATGAATAATTGAATTAATAAACGTCTCTATTATAGGCAATAAATCAAGAACTAAACTCCAATTTCTGCGCGTCTCTTTATTTTTGTCATGTTAAATGATGTTATATTTTTTCCATTGAAATGTAATGTTTTTATTTTAAAATGAGAAGAAAATTGAGGCCACTATCTTAGATGTAGATGGAAAGGGGAAGGGTTCAATAAATAAAGGGAAGGAGGAAAACTAAGAGCACAGGTAAAAAAACACAACAAACATGACATTTGGCGTTATATTTGTCATTCAATTAATAAACGTGGAATTGTTTTGTTTTATTATATTTATATTTGGTCGTAGAAATAATAATTTATTAATAGTAAATGTTGTCAATAGAAAAGGGTTTAGGACGTTGACTTTTCTTTCTCAAAACTCAAATAAAACGGGTCCACATTTGGTAACATCATATCAGTACAATTTTACCTATTGCTTTCAAGATTTCATCCGATTCTATATGTTATCATTGTTAGATTTATGTATATATAAGAAAAATTAAGTAGTACAAGTAACCTACACGTGACATGATACAAGTCAGCGTAAAAATTTAAGTCAAAAAAAATGTAAGCGTAAAAATCCACTTTTACAAAAAGGTTGCTTCAACGGTGCATTTTATGGTTTATTTTGGGTAGATTACAAAAATACTGTAAAAAATGTCCAATGTAAAACTCATATCTAAATAATTATAAATCAATCTACAAATTTTATAGCTTTAAGTGATCAATAAAATTGGCCTTTGACCTAAGACAGTCAAGAAACCGCATCAATTTCGCCCACTTGTATGACAGAGTGGGAATACGCAAAGCCGTATCGATCAAGTGGATGGTACTGGGTCACAAATGCTCAATGACCGGCTCAATGACTTAATACTGTGACGAGTCGGTATTCCGAATCACGGGATATTAGTTATATTCACCGTTAAGGCAGCCAAAGATCCTAATCCATTAAGGATTCTATTTCCTTATCCAACAAGGAAGTAACAAACAATTCAGGAAATCTATAGAGATTCGGATTCCCCAATTAGGACATATACCAATGCCTATAAATATCTATCAGCCTAAGGTTAAGAGGTATAGAATATCTAACCCTAACCGCCGTCTCTTCTTTTTATTTCTTCCTAAGCTCGTTACTGACTTAGGCATTGGAGAGTTCCCCAAAGGGGCAACCCTGATCCTCTTCTTTCTCTATTTTGCAGGTTTCTGGTCTCCGGATTTGAGAGCTTGTGGACGGAACTTATCGGTAATTTTCTACAAAATTATCAAGTGATTTTTGTAAATTCCCACCTCCTCCCTCAATAACTTCCTCCTCTTGCCGGCCAGATCTGAAAAATTATTCCCATACGGCATCCATATTTAACCTGATCTGTAATAAGGCTAAAGTCTCTTACCTCGATCAATCTCTTCAATGTAAGTGTTTCAATGTTTGTTGATTTGTACAATGTTTGCTTTCGTGTTTTCTCAATTTGCGTTTGGATTTGTTTGCTCTAATGGCGATTCTGATTTGTTTGGAGGTGCTAACCTACATAGCTTGTTCAAAGCAGCTAAATAATGGATCTCTAAACCAGAGTGAAAGGGAAGAAGACGATGCTATTGATTCTTCGAGAACTAAGCAAGCCATTAAGGCTATTATTGCTCGGGTTCTTTCGATTTTTATCATTTTCGGTTTCTGCAGTCTGTTTGTTTGCTGAGATGATTGAGTGATTTTTTTTTATTTTCTGAAACTGAAAAGCTCTTGAAAAGAAAAATTTCTATGATATGATGTGTTTCTATCTCGTAGTTTGGCTTTAGCTTTTTCGATTTTGGATGACAAAACAAAATGCTCTTTCATTGGTGTTTTATTCTTTTCTTTTTGTCCCTTTACTGGGTTGATCAAAAGAGAGGGTAAGTATTCAATTTCAAAGTAAAGAAACATGAGGGAATTCCAAATTTCCACTTTCCCATCACGTTCAAGCTCTGGTTTGTGGGGTTATTTCTGTTATTAGATCAAAGCAATAAAAAACAACTCCATAACTAAACTTATAAAGCACTACTGAAGTTTAGAGCGGATTCTGATGAAAATTGAATGACACAAAATACCTTTTCTTGCTCTGATTCTCATGGCTTTGATTTGTGTTGATTAAATGGATACTTGGTTTCTGAATTGCAGATAAAGGACATTGCATTAAAGTCATCTAGGGGCATACAAGAACTACAAGCCATGTTTAGGATCATCAAACCCGAATTGAAACGTAAACTACTCTAAATCCGATTTGTATAATACTTTTATGCCATTTGTATAAAATTATTATACTGGTTTTCATTGACCATAATACTTTTACATGGTTTGTATAGAAATATTATACCGATTTTTATTTGGGTATAATATTTTTACACTATTTATATAAAAAGTATTACACCGATTTCATTTTGGTATTATAGTTCTACATTGTATGTATAAAAGTATCATAGTGCAAAAATGTTATACTTTGTTTAATAATCGTATAATATTTTTATAATTATAGTGCAGAACTATTATACCTTTTCAAATTTTGGTATACTATTTTTATATTTAAAGTATAAAGTGTTATAATTATAAAATCGGTATACTATTTTTATAATTATAGTACAAAAATGTTATACTTCATTTAAAAATGGTATATTATTTTTGTAATTGTAGTACAGAAGTGTTATACCTTTTCAAATTTTGGTATACAAATTGTTATAGTAAAAGTGAAAAAACATTACACTATAATTGAAAATAAATATACCGATTTTATACAAAAAGTAAGAATTGATATACAAAATAATTTGTATACAAATTTTATATCATATATAAAAATCGTTATTCCCAAAGTGCTGAAGTGAAAAAAAAAGTTCGTAAAAAATATATCAATATGGATCTTGTTTTAAAGATAAAAATATAACGAACAAAATATTCTAAAAAATCTTGTCAAAAACTTAACATTTTGAAGGATATGGTCATTTGAAATTTTATAATTTAAATTAATTAATAGATGGGTAGTGGGAAGTACTCAAGTAGCAATGAGACTTCCCCTCCCCTTTAAATCACGTATTGTTAAAATGAAAAGGGTAAATTTATGATTAAATGTTCTCTTATTCCAAAATTAAAAACACATGTAATAATTATAGTATTCGCTACAATTTCCCTTTATTTTAGGTTAGATACATTTTTTATCCTCCAATTTAGTACAAAAGCTTAGGTGTTATTTTGAAGTTTTAAAGTTTCAAGTAACTCTTAAACTCTACAAATCGTACAAACTTATTCTCTGACTATCACGTGTCATTTTTTAATTAAAAAAGAAAAATGATAAAAAATTTCTAAAAAGTCATATCAACAAAAATTTAATACATGACTTATAAGGAACAAGCTAATGCACTTTTGTTAAGTTCATAATGTTGTTAGAACTTTTAAAAGTTTAGATTGATATCAAACTTTTTATATCAATTTAGGAAACTCTTAATGTTTTTGGAGAAGTTTGTAAAGCAAATTTATAACGACTCTCGATGAAAAAACAATTAAAAATAAGTATATAATATATAATATGAAATCAATATTATTGTGTCCAATGAACTTGTGAGCACTAGTTTGATATTGTTGTTTTGGTTGCTCTTGTCAAAAGTTCATTTCACAAATTTGTTCAATAATAATAAATTATCGTGTTCATGCATACTAACCTGACAGAAGCTTTTTTATTTGTTTTTCCAAAATCAGAATCTAATAATTGTAGGAAAAATTAAAAAGTGAAGCTTTGTAGAAAAATAATATAAGAAAAAAATCCTAAATCGCACTAATTTCATAAGTGAGAGGTAAATTGTAGCATTAAAATAAAGTGTTTTGAAGCTATAAACAAGGTGTTAGGTTGATTTTGTTACTAAGCAGGAAATAATGGAAGAAGAGTAGATGGGTAAGCCATACATAGTTGTGTCTTTGCATGACTAATAGTGCTGCCAAACTCCTTACCATAACCAACCCACCTCACTTAAATGCATCCCTTCCGTTTCATTTATTTATTTAATATTTTTTTTTAATTATAGATAAACTACCTCTCTTAAATTGGTAACTTTCTCCGGTTTTAAAAAGTTTAAAATTATCATAAAAAATTTGGTAAAATTATACGAGTTCATCTTTATAATGCCATCTAAATTTTTTTAAATAAACACGTGGCACAAAAAAACAGTTGCACCAAATGGAAATGACAAATTGAAATTTTTAAAAATGTTATGCTATAATATGCGGAAAATTGCCAATAAACATATGAATAGTTTATTGTAATAAAGTTTGCCAACTATCTTCCAACCTAACACCTTCAATGCTCTTTCTCTCTCCTATATAAGCTCAAGGGGAAATCTTAGCTACCTAACACCTTCAATGCTCTTTCTCTCTCCTATATAAGCTCAAGGGGAAATCTTAGCTACCCATTGTCCTTTATATTGCTTCCCTTCTCCAATTTTCATTCAACAAAAGCTGATTCTAGGGTTTAGAAATGGCTGATTCTTTCTCCGATTCTTCAAAAACGGTTTGCGTAATGGATGCGTCTGGGCCCTTAGGCACCTCTCTTGTCCACTGCCTTTTACGCCGAGGCTACTCTGTTCACGCTTCCCTGCATAATCATGGTTTGATTCGATTTCTTAATTCGATTTTCTGCTTTGATTTCTATTTGTAGAATTCATTCCGGTTTCTGCTTTAATTTTCCCTCAATTTCACAATTTCTTGTTGTTTTGTGTTTGATCTGTTGTGGTTTTTTGGGGGGAAATTGTTGGCAACTGTTTTATTTCTTAGCATTGAGGGGCTGGGATGGTACAGGAGAGGAGTGGATCATACTCTGTACATAAAAAGTAGAAAAGTTGTCTAAATGAATGTTGTGATGAATTATTTTTTAATAATTATATCTTTGAATATTATATACATGAAAAGACCCGATTCATAATGTATGCATGACCATATGATTACCTTTTTCAAACTTGAAAGTGACACTTTTCCCTTATTCTAGCCCGATAAGTTCTAGCGTAAATTTGCAGAATTTGAATTCCTCTAAATTTGAGAGTTTAAATTGTAAGGAAACCTGGAACATATTTATTCTTATAAATTACTAAATAAAAAGCCAAAGAGTTGTTAAACATTTGCATATATGGTCACTATGGTTTTCATTTTGTGATTCTTAATTTTCATTCTTTTATCAAAGTTATAATCATTTTCAGTTGATGAAGCTCAAAAAGTTGGTTTTCCTTTTCTGAAGTTATTTGGTTGACGTTATTAAAGCTCAATATATAGAGTTGTAAGATAG
>CAOJBJ010912059.1:0-10083 GCA_948291685.1 Euphorbia celastroides | reverse complement strand
TATCTATGGAGAAATGGGTACACAATTGATTTTGAGCACGCTAGTTCACCTGCAATTATGATTAGAGCCACTGTAATTTTTTTCGTCTTTAATTGCATTTCATTCCCATAAAAAAGGTTAGAAGAAAACAAGGGCATTAGTGGAAGAAAAAAGATTAAATGTTGATTTTGACCATAATGTTAGTAAAACTATAAGTTCGTGTACCTTCATTTCAAATTTTGAAGTTCATGTACCATTATGTTAATAACCGTAAAGTTCATATATCGTTGATGATTTTAAGCCATTTCCAAAATAACCTCACAAAAGTCTTCTCATGACTAATGCATTCGTCCAATCTCATAAGGCCTCGACATCTAAACTTGTTGAATTTCTTCCTGTAAACTTTCGAAATATTTTTTCTTCCGTCTAAACTTATTCTTAATAGCTTTTTGTCCCCCCTTTTTGTCTAAAACACGTCTTTAATTTTTAAATTTTTACATGTCAACTTCTGATTGGATAAATTAAAATGACATACTTGAAAAGGTAATTCAATCAAAAGCCGACACATAATATATAGGAAAAACTGATATATTTTTACTAGTTTAAGGGTGCGAACAAAAAACTAAGAGAGCGATGGACTATTAGAAAAATTGTAGGGGTCCAAATGTATTTGGTTAATTCCATTATCATGTTTTTATCATACATTCTATAGAGGAACTAATATCACAAAAAATATATTGTGGCTAGCTTGACTTAAAATCATACAACTTAAATTGGAAGGCAATGCCATTTATGAGGTATGCATAAAAAGACTAACTCATCTTGAGATATTACTAAATCCATTCATAATGGTTCAAAATATTTTGACACAAAAATGTATGTGCAATGAATGAATATGTAGGAAGTATAGTGTCAAAAGGAAAGCCATTCTCCGGCTTTCTCCTACACTTACATTTACATTTGCGAACTGCAATACAAATAATGATGAAGTATGAAATGTTATATCAATGTTAAAGATACAAAGTTTAGGATTTCATCCTGCACATCAAGACAATGTTATCGAATTTAGGTTGACTTTCCATTCAAACTATAACAATTATTTAGATAAGGTATAAGGTTAGTATGAAAAAACAAATTGATATTTACGTATGGTTATCCATCCACCATAGTGAATTTTATCTAATTATTGATAATTACTTCTTCAAAACTGATTAAGTTTTTAGCAAAATAGATAAGAAAATTTCATTAACTACTGTATTTGGAGTTTAAACTGACTGATCAAATCAAATGAAATATCTTGCTAAAATCATAACAATATAGTCTCCCCATATTGAGAGATTGAAACAATTTGCCAAAAGAGCAAGAGGAATACACAACGAAAAATAAATAACAGTTTTGCAACCTGTATTTTTTTTTAAACTTCATCTCACATTGTTGCAAATCCACAATCATAACAACTCTGACGTACTCTATAACAATAACAGTTTCAAATGTTGAACAATCTTACTTGAAAGAGATAGATTTGGGTACATAATATGACAAACCTCCTTATATATTTGACTAAATTCGGATGAAGTCCAAGCCAACAATATAACAATCGAAGCCGTATGGCTTATTAGTGAATTCACAATTGAAGCAGACGATTCCATTATTGAAACTCTAAGAAAAAAGCAAATTATTGTAAATTATTTGAGACAAAAAATTGAAGACACGTTAATATAAAAGATTAAAAGTCAAAATATGGAGGAAGGAGGAAGAACTCCACTTAAGGAGATTGTTTTTCGTCCTTAATACAAAATTTGTTAAAAAACTTGAGAGGGGGAGGGGGAAAAAAGAAAGACAGCTTGAAATTCTTCTTACCGCATGCCTATTTATTTCACATATTTTCTTTTTTTTTATATCTTTTTTTTACTATCAAAAAAATATATTAATCAAAAACTAGATACACGTCACAAGTACGGTGGGAGACAATCCTACTCACCTCGCCATATCTTGAAAATGAGCTGCGTGTTACTTTGAGTGAATGACATTAAAATGGCACAAATTGGGATACACAAAACAATTTTTTATCGTATAGTATATATGAACTTCAGTTCATTGACTAGTCTTAAGGCAACGGTTTCTCTTAATCTTAATTAAACTTCTAATAAAAACACATGAAATAGTAGCTTAATATTGTTTTTTTTGTCTCATGGTTTTGTTACTCCATTTAATAGATTATGTATGGATTGTTTAGATTTTAAAGTCAAACCTAAATCAAACTGTTGGAGATATTGCTCTCCAAAGTCAACAAGTGGAGTAACAAAAAAAGGGTAAAGAAAAAAGTTATCCAATAGATAAATGATGCAAAACAGTAGTATTAAATGAAAAGCGGAATAGAGTAAAGAACAGCAGCAAGGATGATAAATAGTCCATTAAAGTTTAAGCTGGCATGGCAACATAATTTTCTCATTTTTTCTTTCTAGCAGCGTAACATATTATAAATTTTATCCAACACTAAACCATTAATTAATAAGTTGTACTTAAAAATAAACAACATCAGAAATTAACAATAAAAGACTACAATGGAAAACTATACAAAAAACTGAACTTTTTACATCATACTCTCATCCAACCGTTGATATATAATTGATGAAGTAAATAATTATGAAAGTGATAATTAATTATAAACTGTTGGATAAGGGCAGAGTGCAAAAAACCTGATTCTATGTATAAAATCCCAAACTAAGGAAAATACCAAACGAACTCTAAATATGTTTAAAAATTAAAATCAGGTAGAAATTAAACTAAATATATGTGTAGTTAGGTTCACTGAGTTAAATCCGAAAACTTTTATCATAGTTATAAAGAACCGTCTACTTTTATAATAAGGTCTTATCTTAGTGGTTAAGACTAAATTTGTGACTTATTATTATTACTAGCATAGTTCCTGTGCGATGCACAGATATCTATCCGATAAAAATATTTAAAAATTTATTTAATTAAGTATTATTACAGAATTTTAAAATTCTTTTTAATTATTATTATTATTATTATTAAAGGATTAAATAAAATTAAGAATGATAATTTTTTTTGAAAATTTATAAATTAAAATTGTAACAAAATATATTTACGTATTATGTCCTATTTTTTAGGCATTAGTGTAAGGATTACATAAAATTCTAGAACTTTTATAATTTTATAATTATTATAAAAAATATAAGGTTAAAATAGTAATTTACTAATTTTTTGTTTTTAATAATATATATATATATAGATTATTATTATTATTATTATTATTATTATTATTATTATAGCAAGAAAGAAATAATTAAAAAAATTGAAAATTAGGGCTAGTTAACCAATTCAATTGCTGTGGCAGCTGAGATTTTATAAGTCAGAAGTAAATTCTATTTTGACTGTGCAACTCATAACCCTTCTCTTCCTTCTCTATTTATACTGAATCCCCCCTTTTTCCACGCTTGTCTCTCCCCCTTTCTTCGTCTTCTCCAACAATTTCAACAGACAAACACTTAATTTTGCTTCATTGCTATTGAAATCAAGAAAGTTCAAATCTTGAAAAAAGAGAAAGATAAATCATGGGTCGACCTCCTTGCTGTTATAAAGTTGGAGTTAAAAAGGGACCTTGGACTCCAGAAGAAGACATCATCTTGGTTTCCTATATTCAAGAACAAGGCCCTGGAAATTGGAGAGCAGTTCCTGCTAATACAGGTTTATTATCCCATTGAGATTAGATTCATTTCTTTATTTGGGGCTTTTTTGAAAAAAAATATATATTCAGGGTTGCTGAGATGCAGCAAGAGTTGCCGGCTTCGATGGACTAACTATCTCCGGCCAGGCATAAAACGCGGCAACTTCACCAATCATGAGGAAAAACTGATTATCCATCTCCAAGCCCTTTTAGGCAACAGGTAATTAATGCTTATAATTAAATTGGATTAGCATATCTAAAACCCCTATTTTTTTAAAAGAAAAATTGTCTTGTAATATGTTTACAGTAATAATTTAAAAGAAAATTTTATCTTTCTCCACTGGACTCGAACCTGTGATTACTAAAATAACAACTTCAGCTTTGAATATTATGATAAGACTTTTACCACCATATAAATTCCCTATAGTTAGCCCTAATTGCCTCTTTACCCTAAACTTACAAAAATTCTACACAATTCCTGAATCTGTAAAAGGTGCAGAAAAAATTCGAAAAAAGTTATACCAACTAGGTTTTGCAAGTTTTGGGGATCATGTGGGAGTTCTGTAAGTTTTTTAAGTATGTGTGTTTGAGTCCAACTATGGGGTCCATATGTAGAATTCAATCAAATTACATTGAATTGAAAAACAAGTGATTAAAATTGGGGATTAATTTGTGTTTGCAGATGGGCAGCCATAGCATCTTATCTTCCACAAAGAACAGACAACGACATAAAAAACTACTGGAACACCCAGCTCAAAAAGAAGCTCAAAAGGTCACACGACGATGCCCAATTTAGCGACGATGGATCTTCGGGTTCACAACCAAACAAGGGACAATGGGAAAGAAGGCTTCAAACTGACATTCACTTAGCCAAAAAAGCCCTTTGTGAAGCTCTATCTCTCGACGAGTCAACTCCCTTGATTCACTCGAACTCGCCAAATTCTAATCTCAATTCCGAATCCAAAGCTCAAGGATCTAGCTCTTCTGCTTCTACTTATGCCTCGAGTGCTGATAACATAGCGAAATTGCTGCATAATTGGACGAAAAACACCCCCAAATCGAATTCGGAGTGTACTAATTTTATTGGGGCGGCCAATTCGGGTTCGATTGACTCGTTTTTCAGCTCCGATGAGAATGGTTTGTTTCAAGATCAAAGCAAGCCAAATCAACAGGTTCCTCTTTCTTTGCTGGAGAATTGGCTCTTTGATGAAGGTGCTATTCAGTGCCATGATGACTTGATTAATCTGTCATTAGAGGATAATTCAGTTAGTTTTTTTCTGACTTCTTAGTAATTATGATAGAAAGGAAAGAGAAAGAAAAATGGTTAAAAACCACTTTAATTGTTATCATGTCATGTTAGTGGTTTTTCTTTGTTATTTGGGTATGTTCTTTTCTGGTAAAAAAAATACGTTGTTGTTATTAGGCTTAAGAAGTGATTAACACCCATTAATTAGTCGGAAAACATTAAGTGTAAATTAGAACACACTGTTGATCTATACCAATGTCCTATGTTGTACGTTTGTTAGTTTTATTATATATTAAACAAATTACATTCTATTGTTTCTCTTGTTTTTTAATTGTTTTAATATTCAGCTGTCACTTGAATATATTCATTATAGTTGCGGTAGGTTTATGGGGAATATGAGAGTACTTGTTCACAAATCACGTGATTCATAATGTTGAATGACTACTATATATGTTAATAATTGGTGTAGATTATGGTTACTTTGTTTTAAACAAAGTATAACTTTGTTGATCTCACCATTGAATTAGTGGTGGACCCCATACAATCAATGGTGAAATTAACAAAGTTAAGGTAACTTTGTTTAAAACAAAGTCACCTTAAAATCTTTCATGTTAATATTATGATTACATGTCAAACATGTATCGGTGAGCTATCAAAGTGTTAATACCAAAAAAAAAAAAAACATTTGTCCCGGGTTAAATATCGCTTAAATTTTAAGGTGATTCAACTTCAACCTTTTAGTGTGTAAGGCTTTTATTAGAACTTTTTTTTGGGAGCAATATTGAAAGAAACTGAAACCTTGTAGGAAAATTAAGTCAATTTTGAAAGAGATTAGGAGAAGTGCAATTTCAAAGTGATAGTGTACCAAATTGAAGCAATTGCATTAATTAAGCACAGTACATAAATCAACACGCGCGATGTTTTAATTGCCTTTGGATCACATCATATGGATAAAATTTGCTATTGATCATAATATAAATTCAATTAGAGTCGCATAATAACAACCTATACTTCAATGTTGTGAAATTGATTTTCAATTAATTGTGGTCCTTTGGACTAAGTCTTCTCTTACTATTTTTGTTAATAGTCACCTCCAAATTTATATTAAGCTTTTCCTTCATTCTTCAAATTTATTCATACTTTCTAGCTCTTTTTTTAAAAAAACTCGTGTATGTGCCTCATACGTACATCACGAGTATATTGGCTTTAAAGAAATTTTAAAATTACTGCAGTTCTCTTGTTAGAGTCATTCATCCTTTTTGACTATTTTCAGTCTTGCATATGGCCCAAAACCATGTAATAGGAATTTAAATACAAAAGTTACAAGAATTCGATATAGCTAATGAATTTCGGTACACACTCTATCAAAAAGATTCAATACACTAAACAAATATTGTAGTAAAGAAACAAACAGAGAAAGGCCAAATGCATCTGCACACCCCTTGAACTTGTCCAATTTTTTGTCCCGTACCCCTGAACTTTCAAAAGTTTCTCTCACCCCTTGGATACGACGTGTCAACTTTTGATTGATGACATGTTTGAAAAGTCAAACCAATAAAATATCTGCACGTGGCACCTAGGAGTGAGAGACACTTTTGAAAGTTTTTGAAGGAGACGAGAAAAACTTTTAGAAAGTTCAGGATGCGAGAGAAATTTTTGAAAATTCAGGGATGCCAGTCAAAAAAATGGACAAGTTCAAGAGGGTTCTGATGGGTTTGGCTACAGAGAAACGAAAGAGGAGGTAAAGAAATTAGAAAACCGGTAGTAGCCGAAAAGTATCAGATGAAGTGGATGATGCTCTTGGTATTTCAAGTTATAAAAATAAAATGAAAAGTTACTAAAAGTTAACTAATTAATGTATGAATTTAGCATATAACTAAATTTAGTTATTATTGCCTTAAATTTACTAGCATATAACTACAAAGTTAGTAGTAATTAATAAATGTGTTATGGCTGAATCTCTGCAAAATTGGCAATTTAATGCTTAGTAGTTACATTGGCTTTAAATGGCAACATTAAATTCTCAACCGTTCCATTTTTCAAGAATAGTAACAGTAAAATTGTATTTGTAAGAGTATTTCAATGTCTTTTTTTATAAAACACGGGATTTTTTAATACGGTCTATCATACAACGATTGAAAGTTTATTAAGGATTATCTAATTTAAAAGAAAAAGATATTAAATTAAGTATTAATAATATAAAAGGTATTAAGTAACCTTTCTTTTTAATTAATGAAAAGTGGATCAAGAAGGTGGAATCCTATATTGAAGTCTCATGTTACTCAAAAAATTATAAGCAGTAAAATGAGAAGTTGAATCTTTCTAATTTATTTAATGTTAACGCATTCAAAGAGCTGACCTTTCATTAAAAAATTATAAAAATTTGAATAAATATAATGTATGTTACTAATAGAGAGATAATGATAAATTGATTCATTTGATTATGAAAACAATGTTAAGTGTGAACTTCATCCGCACACAATATGCATAAATGCAGACTTAACTTCGAGAAGGACAATGAAAACTACAAATTAAGTTGTAAATTTTATGGAAAATGGTCGTTGAGAGCTAAATAGATGACGTTGAAAATAGAAACTAATACTCCATTAGGCTTCGACAACGAGATGAAGCTACCTAAGTATATGTGCCGACAAAACTAATAAAACATTAATATTTGTCTGCCTAACTTAATTTGTATTTACCTACACCTAAGAATTAATTATCCCAGAAAGAATTAAAAAAGGGGGGCAAAGCAAATAGACGAGAAACAAAGTTGTGAGAATTGTCTATTAGAAAGGATTTGGAATAAACGATATCATTGGCTATTCGAATTTGTATAAGATGATCGCACTCGACTTGTTGCCTTTAATTTGATAGTGTCAAATAAGAAAATTACATCTTTAAAAAGTGAAAGAATATTTGAATGACAAACTTGTGGATTTCTTATAAGTTAAAGGAGTTATAGTCTTATAGTCTCTTTAGAACGATAGTTTTGAATAGATTAAGCAATTTGGTTACTATACCCAGTAATGCCTATTCACCGTTAAACATATTGGACTTAATCATGTTTGGAGCTCTTTTTAGGGCCTACAAAATTTTAATTCTTCTTTAATTTAATAAAAATTTTAAATTGTGAGCCATTTGCACCTCTCAAAAAAAACGTTTCTTCCAAAAAAACCCTCATATCTGAGTTAATTTTCATGTTTCTACGAGGAATTGAACACTTTGACTTAGATGAGTGTGCATTGATCTATCTGGAAAAAGTCAATCATATAAGCGAGTTATAGAGGCAATTTATTTGTCAAAATACATAACCTTTTGTTATAATGCTCATCGCTATTTAACCCAAAAAAAATCATTCAATTTCATTTTTTTTTTCTAATTTACAATCTAACTTGCATAGGACTTCACGCATGGCCTCCATATACAACATATTCAACAGAAATAAAGACGTCTAGGTTGGAGTTTTGATTCTATTAATTTCCTTTACTTTCATTGCATAAATATTTTACATTTTTTAATAGAATTCATGAAAATCCATTACTAATTCACGAGCAATATTGTCACCTCATGCCTGCACTTAATTGTTCTTTTGAATTTTCAAACCTAACCATTATTCCCATTATGTGTATCCAAAATTAGATTATTATATTTTTTTAATATTTATAAATATTTTCATTAAGCAAATTATCTTAAGGGTTCAGTCAGAGTTAAGACTTGTCATTTCTTCCAACACGTATATTTAATAGAATTCGAACAGTCTTCTTCCACTCACACCTCACTCATGTGTGTATATATGTATTACAAACTTATATTTAATGGAAAATTCTGTTGGCGATATCTCCCCTTAGTTAGTAGCCACACGCCCCTTTTGTTATTTTTTTCCAAGTAAATATATGATAACTTGGTTAAGTTTAACATTTTCTGTGAAGTAGATTAATAAGGTATGTAGCATAAATCAAGTAAGGTTGTTTTTATGCTTACATTGGTTTTTTTTATTAAATAATCATTATTTGCAAATCTTCACCACACCATTAAAATCTGTGTTTTCTAAAAGTTCAATTCAATGTATTTTATGCATGGAATTTCAAATATTATAAATGAAATAAAAATAATTAAGTTGAATACTCATAATAATTGAGTTCCAATCAAATTCAATAAGTAAAATATGTAATGTGAGCTTAAAATCGCAAAGAATTCAATTCAGTTCAATTGTCAAGTAAAGTTGACTGTTGATTTGAGCTATAATACATGATTTTTTAAAAGTTACTTATGATTTTTCATAATCTAAATATAAAACAAATTTTACATGGAAGATTTGGCTCAACATTTCTGTTTGATATGGGTAGGAGAAAACCTCAACTCTATATCTTGAACATATAAAGAAATAATAACCAATCCAAATGATACTAATAAATTCCTTTTTGAGCAAAAAAGTGGATCCTTTATAATTCAAGAAATTACTTGAGTGAACTATTATTGGAAGTTTCATATGTGTCTAGTAAAATGGTACACATTCTAATGTATTGGTGAGAGGTTTTAAATTCGAAATCCAACTTATTCAAAGATTTATTAGTTATTCAAAAAAATATAAATAGTTTTACTAAAATATCAATATTTTTAAAATCGCAAAATGTTCAACAATTTTAACAACTAACATCAATGTTTGTTAGTCCTAATTTTTTCGTAATTTTTCTTTAACTCCTGAAATTTTGTAAGTGCACTGAATTGCTGCCTTCAGAATTAAATAGTGCACTAGTTTTTCCTTAAGCTTCATAAGTTAACATTTTATTATTTTGACTTTTCAAATATATTATTTTTTATGTTCGGCCTGGAATTTTGACAACTTAGTTTAATTTTTGCATGTTAATGAAATAGCAAAACCATTTTAAATTTCAATACGTTAGCAAATTCAGTCACACATATGTCCATTTTACAATAATTTTGTGTTTGAGAATCTCCAAATGGAATAGAAGACGCAACTGATTTGGCCATTCCACTTTTTATGACAGAATATAAGGTAGATTAACTAATTAATGCTAATTATGAAAAAATAAAGGACCCACTTTCAGAACAGATTTATTTGTTTATTAAAACAAATTTTTGGATGTATTCGAGTTTGTTTAATAAATTTTTTAGGACGAGATGACAAGTGGCAAGTTGAAGA
>CAOJBJ010912040.1:0-14700 GCA_948291685.1 Euphorbia celastroides | reverse complement strand
GATATCGCATCAGTCAGATCATATGTCCTCTGCTCGCAGAAAAATGTACAACAAAAGTCGCTCACAAGTGGAAATGGCCGATCGACTAGTTTTCTAATGGAGACAAATGATTCTTTCGGCATACAGACGCAGAAATAATCGTAGTGGAAAGAAAAGGGTTCTTTTCATAAATCCAAAAAAGTGTTCATACAAGCCTGATGATCTAAAAGAAAGAAATGACTACGCAGAGCCAGAAATCTACATTCTTCCATGAATTTGATAAAAGAAAAGGAAAGCCTAGGTGCACATTAGCTACATAAAAGTTGACATTTTTTTTCTAGATGCTCTCTAAAGTTGTAAACGTTAAACATGAGCTCATGAAGTTGGCAAAACAATTATTTTAGCTCAATACCACGTGTTACCTTATAATTGGTTTGACTTTAAAAAATGTTAAATTCTTAATTTTTGTCTCTCTGTTCAGATTGTGATATGCGTCACTAAATGATTAAAGTGTAAGTTTTGTTAACTTTAAAGAGCTGATGTGTACATCTTTATTAACGTCATGAGGCTTTTTCGAGTTTGCACTTTAAAAGGGAGTCTTGAAAAAAAATGTTAAATATGAATTAGAATTTTTTAAAGTTGAAAAATAATTTTAAAATGTATTTAAGTGAATTTCATCAATGCATTTAATTTTAAATAATTATGATTAAATATACATTTCTTTAAAAATCTTCTTTCACACGAGTTTTGTGCTGTCAAATATAAATGACTAGTAGTATGTATTTGGCCCAAATCAAACTTAGTTGATTTGAAGTAGCTAATCCTAAGACACAAATAAAATCAGTCTAGGATCTATATTTTTTAACTTATGACCACATAAACACATCGATTTTCCACTCACTTGGTTCAATTCCCTTATCCCTTCCCGATTCTCAGTGGCTATGGTTGTCCTCTCACTGGATAGCCCCTCCATCCTCCACCCTCCATTTCCCCCCTCCTCTCCATCTCCACCATTCATTTCCCCCATATTCATAATCTCCTTCCATTTCTCACCCATACCCACTCTTCTCTCTCTTTCGCTTCCCCTCCTCAAGCAGCAATGGCAGCTCTGCAAAATTCCCCAATTTCGCTCCAATCCAAAATCCCCCCCTCCGCCCGCCTCTCCGGCGCTATTTCATCCCCCAAACCCCTCAGCCTCTCCTTCTCCGCCTCTTTCACCTCCATCACCCTATCCGCCGCCGCCAACAGCCGGTCCCGCGGCGGCGCCTATGGAGCCAAAATGTCAGCCACCGCCGCCGGCAGCTACGCCGCCGCCCTTGCCGATCTCGCAAAGTCCAAAAGCATCCTAGACACCACAGCCGCGGATGTCGAGAAGATCGAGAAGGTATTCGAAGATCCCGAGCTGGTCGATTTCTTCGCGAATCCGATCATCTCCAGCGAGAAGAAGCGCCAAGTGGTGGACGAAATCGCGAAATCGGCGGATCTGCAGGCGCTGACTTCGAATTTCTTGAACATCTTGATTGACGCGAAGCGGATCGACATAGTGACGGACATCGTGAAGGAATTCGAGCTTGTGTACAACAAGATAACGAACACGGAGGTTGCGGTGGTGAGCTCGGTGGTGCCGTTGGAGTCGCAGCATTTGGCTCAGATAGCGAAGCAAGTGCAGAAGCTGACCGGAGCTAAGAATGTGAGGATTAAGACGGTGATTGATCCGAGCTTGGTGGCGGGATTCACTGTGAGGTATGGAAATTCTGGATCCAAGCTCATTGATTTGAGTGTGAAGAAACAATTGGAGGAGATTGCTTCTCAAATTGATTTGGGCGATATTCAATTGGCTGTTTGATCGTGTATTATATGAATTGATAATGTTTAATTCTTTCGGATTTATGTTGAACTGAGGTTTTAATTTTACCAGGACTTTTGTTATCTCAGGGTGAAGGATAAATGTAATTTTACCATATTGTGTTATCATTGGCGCCTCCAAACCCTTCAATCATAACATACAGATAACACAAGATTGCTAGCTATTCCATTCACCAATTGACTAACAAAGCTTGAAGAACAATAATTAAAAGTAGATATAAGACTCGTACAATGGGTTATTATCAATATCAACACTGATGAACAATATGAGCATCCATTTTCAATCTAATATTTTTCTATAAACACGAAAGCCTTTGCAGCATTAACTATTGGGTTTGAAGATGTCAATTGCGATCGTGAAACAATTAATCAAAGCCAACTTAAAAATGCTTGATAACAATATGCTGAAGTACCCAAATTTAATCCACCTGTAAACTGGGTTGAACAATCACAGGCATTGTACAAAGCCAATTTTTAACTTGAATACCCTATACAACTATGTTTAAAGTTCATTTTTAATCCAACTTAACTTCAATAGTAGGAAAAGGATCATCTAACTTAGTAGGAAAAGGATCATCTAATTTAACTTTATAATGCAGTAAGAGAGAGACAGACACAATGATTAAAAAATTAATTTTTGTCATTTTTAAACTCAACAAATCTCAGCCTTTCAATTTAAAATGAATGAATATGATTGCTTTAAAGTCACTCTACCTTTATTTTTCAAAGTTGGAGGATCCAAATCCTAAATAATAATCTTTAGAGAGAAAACTACGGAAAATATAGTTTATATATTATTTATTGAAGGAATGAGTTACAACTATAATTCTATAACATGTCTATAGAATTGCTATCCTTTTGTTTTAATTGACTTGCAAATTTTGGTAACTAGGCGCTATTTTCATTAACCCAATACATGAAGAGAGTATTTTGGGAAGAACATGGTAGTCCTAATCGAACTACAAAATGACTATAGACTACTTAAAAATTCAAGATAGATATATCAATTTGAAACTACTACTAAGATAAAAATATGATGAGAGATTCTTGGTTTTTTACAAAGTATACTTAATTTTCTTCTCCAAACAAAGTAAACATAGCATACACTAAGTAAAATAAACAAAAAAAACTTATATAATAATATATTAAAAAACATCAACAATATGAGTGTAGAAGTGAAAAATGTAAAATAGGAGGAAAAATTACAAGGCTTGGAACTGTTACATAAAAAAGATAAAATTTGAGAAAATAAAAATTCTGATTAATTTCGTTTTTAAGAAAGTAAATATATTAATTTTTATTGAAAATATTTTATGGTGATTTTATTTTTTTTGTACTAGTTTATTACTATCACTATCTAATTGAATTTCATCTTGCTAATTCAATAATGAAGCAGGACAAAGTAAAGTTAAGTTTTAAGAAAAATCATAACCTTAATTTCCTAAAATTTTAAAATTAAAAATGAAATGGGCCTCTAAATTGGGCTTAGTGTAACTCCAACCGAAAGTGAATTAGGCAGCGGTTGGCCCCACAAATTTTCATCATCAACCGTGTTAGCGATATCTTTGATTTCTTAGTTCACACAATCAATTCATTAAACAAATTCAATCGCCAAGAAGCCTTCGATCGTAAGGAAGCAGCTCTTGCTGGTACTTCCGCGTCTCCTTCTTTTATAATCTCTGATTTTCAATTTTTCAGAATCGGGGGTTTATCGCCATCTTCTATTTTGTATTTATACTTTCAATTTTCTCTTGTAAAGATTTGCAATTAGGAGGTTTATTTGCTGATATCTTTCGGCTAGAGTGATGTCGATGCTTGATTCCTTTTTCAGCAAGGGCTTTAAAGCTTCCAAATGGTATTCTCTCCTTGATTGATCTCTATTTCTTTTTGATCTTAATTGTTTAGTTGCTGCTGCTTGATTTAAAGATTGTTGGCCTGTTCGGCATCCATAAATTCGAAGGAATTCCAATTCAGCTCAATTCGATATTGTGCATGAGATGCGTTATAATGAACTGAATGAATTATTTTCCGAGCAAGGGATCCAAATTAACTCTATAAATCTTCTGGGTTCTTTTTTTTTATTGTTTAATAATATCAGTTGCTTCTTGAGAAAATGCTCGAGACGCAGAAATTAATTAGATTTTATCATCATTTTGGATGGCCAATTTGTCCGACAATATTTTGTTTCTTGGCAATTGTGTAAAATTTCCAGGATGAGAGT
Organism: Euphorbia celastroides; assembly: GCA_948291685.1. Taxonomy (NCBI): domain Eukaryota; kingdom Viridiplantae; phylum Streptophyta; class Magnoliopsida; order Malpighiales; family Euphorbiaceae; genus Euphorbia; species Euphorbia celastroides. Next base: position 10,634 of record CAOJBJ010912040.1, on the reverse strand, counting down.
TTTGATTAAACTTCTTTTTCATCTCTTGCGTAGCAATACACCGTTGAATCTCTTGATTTTGATATAGTTTTGTTAGGAGTGCTTTACTTGCGCCTTCTAATCTTTGGTATTTTAGTTGAGTTATTCGACTGTATTGCTTATGTCCAGTAAAACACTACTCAAGTTGACTATACCCCGGATTAAGTTGCTGCGGAATAGGAGGGAGATTCAAATAAAACAAATGCGTCGAGATATTGCTAAGCTTCTTGAGACTGGCCAAGAAGCTACTGCTCGTATTCGGGTATGACTGCCTTTTAGTTACATTGTTATTTTTTATACTATTGTTGCTATCAACAATTCAATTAAAATACATGACTTTGGTAATTCAGTTTTCAGTACAAATATTTCATATCTGTTTCAGGTAGAGCATATAATAAGAGAAGAGAAAATGATGGCAGCACAAGAAATCATGGAGCTGTTCTGTGAGCTTATTTCCGTTCGCCTTCCAATCATTGAAACACAAAGGTAATTTCATAAATTTGTTCTGGCATGTTCTATTTTTAGCTCTTGGATTCTGTTAAAAGGCGATGGAAGAGTTTTCTAGTAGTGATACTTTGTATGAGTACAGAGCAAGTTGGGATTGCAGAAAATCATGCTTTGAACTTAGTTTTGTTTAAGTGTTGGTACCCTATTTTGAGATAATGAGGCCATTGGTTGGTGAAACTGCTGTATGTAGTTTCAGTAGTTACGCGTAGCTGTCTATAATCTCTTAATGAGCAATGACATGGGCTTTGACTGGTCTACACTTGATAAGGCATAAATCATGCCAAGTTGTACCTCCCGTCGTAGATTGACGTTATTGAGTGATTACTGATTAAGGAGAAGGAATCATCTTGATTTTTTCTTAGTGGCATGTGATTCAAAAAGGTACAATGCATTCAATTTATGGGGCCCTAACTGAGTTGAGACGCCCGTGCGCACAGTAGTTCCTCATCATGACTCGTACATTGTTACTGTTGAGACTTCAACTTGATCCAACTGACAACCAAGCCTTAATCTCATGCTAATTGGGATCGGCTATTTGGATCATCTGATGCCAATAAGCTCTATAGTCTATTCAACGCCATTCGATCTCAAGTGATCCCATGTCCTTGATAAATTTTTTCCTTAACGTAAACACGTTTTATAGCAGGTGCTTCTATAGGTCTTCGTACACATGTCCATGCCACTTTAGGCATCCTTCTCTCAACTAATCTTCAATATGTGAGACCCCACTCATTTGCCGAATGGAATCATTTTTTATTCAATCTAACTTTGTATGACCAGTGAGCCATCTAAGCATCTTCATTTCTGCAACACTCCTCTTTTCAACATATGATTCCGATAAAATCAGAACCATGCAAGAATTTTCAGCTCGATCATTTCTGATTCTTTCTTTTTAATTGAGGTTCTAGAACTCTTCTTTGAAAATTGTGTCTCTCAACTTTTTGCACCTATTATATGTAACTCCACCCGTGAAAGGCAAGTAACTCCAAAATTCCATTCCGTTCCAAATTCTCAATCCGGTTCCAGTAATTGCATTACCAATTACATTCCCCTTTATGATAATTTTGATATGGTATGATGTTCATTGAAGAGGCACCATAGGCTCTTTTCATTGTCTTAATGGTTAGTGGTTACATGCAAGGTAAAGCTCAATTAGTGACCCAGGTTGACTGCACTAAGCCCATTTGTAAGATGGGGGGTAACGAGGCGTAATTGTGATCACAACGCGGAAACCTGTGCTCTATCCTTTATACCAACAAAGGATGATATAGTGAGGCTTGAAAGTTGAAATTCTATATAACATTAGAACACTGTTGAGAATGTGTGCCTTTCACGTATGCACTTTTAGAAAATTAAAACAACTAAGACTAAAGCATTTTTTTTTCATACTAAGCCCCTTGGAACCTAACGAGCCTCTACCTGTGGCCCGACGTGCACCAATGGCTTAATATTTTCTTTGTTTAGATTGTATAACAATATTGTCAAAAACTGAAAGAATAAATTGCTTCTCCTTAAATTTTCAGAGGGGCTATAACATTATTAACTTGCAGAGATGAGTTAGCATTAGTTCTTCCAGTGATAGGCTCACTTCGGGTCCCATTTATGTATGCAACTAAACCATCCGTGAGGTAGTGGTTTGTAGTTAATATTAATAAATTTTTTTGCTGTAGTGTTGGGTTGGTCCCATTTCCCTTTCAAGAGAAAGGAAAATGAGAGCGAAGAAAACATTTAACTGTTACACTGAAGTCAATTTAACAGGAAATCGTATTTTTACGAGTAATTTAAGTTTGATATACTCTGCCAGGTTCTGGTGCTTAATTATTTAACCCGTCATATTATTTTTTTTTTATATTGAACTGAATGAGTGAAAAAGATTCGGTTGATAATTGGAGTGCAAGTTGAAGTCTTCTATAACTAGGATTCCTAAATGGAAAATCTGTTTCAGGGAATGCCCTTTAGACCTGAAAGAAGCAATATCTAGCATATGTTTTGCTGCACCAAGATGTGCCGATCTGCCAGAGTTGCTTCAAGTCCAAATGCTGTTTGCTGCCAAGTATGGGAAGGAATTTGTGTCTGCTGCAACTGAACTTATGCCTGATTGTGGCGTCAACCGCCAGGTACTATGAACCGCCACCTTGAATTTCAGTGTAATTCAATCTGTGTGTTAGTTTCCATTCTCTCAACATTGGCTGTGTAAATTCAAATGCTGCAGTTGATAGAACTCTTATCTGTACGGGCTCCATCACCAGATGTAAAGCTGAAGCTTTTGAAGGAAATTGCTGAAGAACATGAATTAGATTGGGATCCAGCTGATTCCGAAACTGCGCTTTTGAAGAAACATGAAGATATATTGGTAAGTGATGCAAACTTGCTAGACTACATGATTTTTGTGATTTTTCTCCCTCCAACCTTATATATGTTTTTGTGTTGTCAGAATGGTCCAACACAATTTGAAAGTGGATCTAAATTGCCCCTTCCAAAGGAGAAGCATGATGAATCAATAAACTCGAAGCCAGATAATGCCCACAATGAGGAGTCGGACTCGGATTCAGATTCCTATGTAATGGACTTTCCGGAAGTTCCTAAGGTGTCCTTAAGTCTGAACAAAAACACTGCCTCGGCACCCGAAATGTTACGTATGCCATCTGATTCACTTGACACCGTCGATCACGAGTCATCGCATCACTCTGCAACTACTGAAAACCCATCTCAAGAACAAAACCCGATGGCTCCTAAGGAGGAGACACATAGAACTACAGAAGTTGCCAAGGAAGAAAAACAGTTTCTGCCATTCATTTCTCCTCCATCAATTTCTCCCACAATGCGAACCAGTTCACTTCCAAGCTCAAGGGAAAAACCTGAGACCAGTGTTGACCTTCAGGATGTGTTAGCAGCGGCTCAAGCCGCTGCAGAAACTGCAGAACGTGCAGCTGCAGCGGCTCGGTCAGCAGCTTCCCTGGCTCAGTCCAGAATCAGCGAGCTCACTAAGAGAAACAGCGAGAAGTTCCCTGACACTGATGAGAATCCATTTTATGTAGATACTCCAAATCAACCTGAAAAGCCTCGTTTCAGCCATCAAGACTCCTTGAGTGATCCCGGTGATGTTAGAAGCTATCTGGGGACCCACTTTGATGAAGAACAGCAGCCGTCTGATCTGCCAAGTCTGTCAAGTCTGTCTCCATTTGATAAACTGGAGGTGGAATATGATTGTCCTAAGGATGAGGAGTCAGTGAATCGCCAGCCACACAGATTGCCTTCAATGGATGAGGAATCTTACTTCTCGTACCCTAATTTGTTTACTGCACAGCACCAAAATGTTGGACATTCTGCTCAATCTGGAGGGGATAATATCCATCCCAAGGAATAGATTTCGAGTAGGGGAGGATTTGAAATGCTGTATTTATCAACTATGTTATTGGATTTGTTCAGTAAGAGGATGGCAGTGTTTTTCGAAAGAATCTACTTTTTTACTTCAGCTGTGTTCTGGATTGAAAAAGAAATTTAGTAGTCTAGCTGCAAAAGCCATCTCGTGTGGTTCGTGTAGGATCAGTGTACAAACATTACATGTAACAAGTATCCTTTTTCATTTGGAATCTCACGGCTAACAGGATACCTGTTCAGTTTTTTTCTTTATTTTTTTTAAATTAATTATACTAATCGATAAGTATTTTGTGTTTTTGAAAAATTTACGTTGACAAATTCACTTTTTATGTAAATTGCTTAATATGTTGTTACATTAATTTTGATGGTTTTTTTTCCTTCATGGCAAAAAAAAAAAAAAAGGAATACCATGTGTTTGCTTTTCGATTTGAGCCAATTTAACAAATTGGATAATTCTTATTGGACTATGGGGTTGAGATGATCACGATGGCATAATCGTTGCCGGTGCGGGATCGCCTCGTCGGTTGGAGTAATTGTCGTCGTCTACAAATGAAGACAACCTCAAATCTTGCTTGTCATCTCAGTTCACAGTCGAATGCAATTACTGAACTCATCATCTTAGCAGCACAAGCTGATTTATAATAGGAGTAGAAATGTCTTTTTTTTACTATTAGTAATAAGCAAAATTCATTTACTTTAATGTCTAGTTTCAAAGTTCATGTACCATTATGTTAGTAAAAACAAAGTTCATGTACCTTCGATGACTTTTAACCGAAAACTTTTGAAAGTTGGAGGGGACAGTAGCTATTGGTATCAGCTTTAGTGGGTAAATTATATATTTAATTAAAATGAGTCAAATATATCATAAACCCCTAAACTTGACACAAATAGCATATTGCAGTTCTGAATTTTGAAAAAGTCTTAACTTATAAAAAAATATCATTTGATCCTCTTCAACTTTAAAAATCACCATTTTACTCATTAAATGCTAACGGTTGGAGAGAGAAAAATGATAGTTTTAAAAGATAAAACGAACTAAAAGATGACACATGATATATAAGACGGAAAACAAATTTGTTTATTTGAAAGGATAAAGTTGAAGGGAATTAAACTTTTTTAAAGTTTAGAAGAGGAATAAACTTTATACTAAATCCAGAAAACTTATAATGTATTTAGACAAAAGTTATATAAATTGTATTATCAAACCGGATGAAGGCACTAACGTAATAGCCCAGCAATCCACAGTACTATAGTTATTTAGCCTTACTATTGTAAGACTTTTTATTGGTTTCCATAAAGTTGCTACTAGAAAAGGCTATACAAATGTAAAAAGACAAAATAAAACGGTTCGTTCAACTGCAAGATTAATCAATGACGTAATCCCTCGAATACAAAATTGGAGGAGTTATCTAAAGGATCATGTGAAATAGAGATGCAAATCTTAGTAAATTAATGGAAAGCCATTAATGATTATAATTTATTATAAGAAGAGATTAGGTGGTAAACAGACAAACAGACGAATAAATCCCTGCATGCAATCTGATGAGAGTTGGTAGCTCCCACCTGTCATGCCTCTTTATTATTCTGCTGCCTCATCTCCTATACATAATACATTTTTAAGATTTTTTCATCGGATTAATATTTCACGAAACAGAAAAAAAATATTAAAATAGATATGTAAATATTATTATATTTCTGATTATAATGCATCTTATAAAATGATTATTCTTTCATTTCTAACGGATATAGATATTACATTCAATGTAAAATATATTCATTCCTTCCAATTTAGATAAGAAACAAGCATTCTACAGCATCTAACATCTTTTCATTCACCGTGCCAAAGGTCCTAGCCTAGTGGTTAAGATTGAAGCTGTGATCCTAGAGTTTATAGGTTCGAGTCCACATTCTGGTGGAGAGGGGATAAGGTTTTTTTTTAATTATTATTTTAATTTCAATATGATGTAAATTTTTTTTTTTAAAAAAAACATCTTTTCATTCATTTTTAACTATAATATGGAGAACAATTCCGTGAGACTTTAATTTTTCTTTTATTTTACATTCTCAAACAAGATACATAGAGGATATTCCTTTTGAGAGCATATATATTTCTGCGAAACCCATACATATTAGAGCTCGTTATCCCATTAATTTAGACTCTAGATGCATTGTTGTGTATTTCCATTTTGTTATTTTGTTTGCTAGTTTTTATTTTTATTACCACAATGGAATAGGATGTGCTCATGTCCCAACAAATCTATTTCATATTTCCAATTAACCAAACGAGAGCATCATATTTCATAGCTGCGATAAAAAAATGTATGTTAAATTTTAAAAGTGAAAAAGAAAAACATGACACGCCAACGAAAAACACAAAAAGAAATTTTTTTAATTGCTTTGGTATTCAATCCATAAGTAGATTAATCTGATTAAGAAATAAGTAAAATTATACATTAAGAGCAATCCTCGATCTGAAGACAATTTACTCTATTCACATTCTCATAAGTCAAATTTGTAATTATAAAGAAATCCTTTAAGGCTATGTTCTTTTGGAGTAAACGGCTATCAACAGAATTGATTGAAATTGAAAATTATTTAAAATTTGTTGATTAAAACTTATTTGATTCTTATCAAAATTTATTGAAACTTGATGAAACTAATTGAAATTAAATGATGTGTAAACTATTTTAAATTTATTGATAGTTATTTAAATTGAATGAAATGGAAACTGAACTGAAATGGATTGAACACATAAACAAGTCTTTCTCTTTTTGTGTGTGTGAGAGAGATTTTAAGCACTTAAATATTTTCTCGCTCTCTTGTAGATCCTACAAATTATCCCCATGTTACATATATGTCTCATATTTTTATTATTTTTTTTAAATTTCTTTGTAATAGTTCTTAGACCTGTAGCTGTTGGCTTTAAGGGTTTTCAATGAAAGGATATTTGCTTGGATGAAATTCTTTTTTTTCTTAACTGAATTCTTTGATGAAGTATTGATTAGTACATCCGGAGGGGAGGAAGAATTTTAGATGAGTAGGTAAAAAACATTAAATATCTGTAAACCGTGACTTCATTTTTCTAGGTTCAGTACTCCAAAAGCCGAGAGAGATGAACTAGGTTCAGTATCCTTAACTGCATATATATAATAAACGTCTTGGACATGTTAGTGAGTTTTATTCAAAGTCATGTTAATATTTTGTGATTTGCAACGTATTAAACGTCCTTGGTGTTTTCGTCATTGTGGTGCCTTGATCAGTCCTATGAGTTTCATTCCTTTGAATCTTTGTGAGAAATTTCACGTTTAGTTGAGTGATTTTCGTTATTCATTGTGTAATTATTATTATTATTATTATTATTATTATTGGCAAACGCTTCTTCCAGTTTGTTGTTATTTTTATTGTTATTATAGTTTGTTCATTGTGAGCTTAAAATCAACAAACAATAAAGGTGTCATGCAATTGTTTGACACAAAATTACAACTATTTGACACAAAAATTTAATTTGATAGGTAAGATCCAATCATAATAAATATATATTCATAATGTTGCTACAGTTTACTCAAATGCTCTTCTTGGAATAGGCATAACACATGGCTATTCTGTCATGTGTTGAAATTTAATTGAAGAAATAAAGCATGAAATTTAAATCTCTGGATTCTAAATCTAAGACTTTCTGCTTTCATATCATGATATCAAATTGTTTGACCTATAAGCTTTTATTGTTTGGTAAAATATTTATTTTGTAATCGACCCCTTTATAGCTAAAACCAAGCTTAATTCTAAGTCTTTCCTTACAATCCTAAGCAAGATGTATCTTCTACGTAAATAAAGTAATACAAAAATAAATATACAATATATAATGTTAAATATTTTATTGTAATTGGATCAACTAGTTGATCAATGCTACAGTAATATTTTAATAAAACAAGTCGGGAGAGCACAAAGTACACACTTGTTTGAAATATATTGCAGGGGTCTAGGGCAGCACCCACCGTCGGTAGCCCCTAGCTGGGTCCTGGGTAGAGCCCTAAACCAGAGTCGAGCTGCCAGGTTAGCTCGAAAATTTGTTATTCTGGTATATTCGTATCATTTGACAAATTTACCGAAAAAGGAATTTTATATATACCTAAAAAGACATGTCTCTTGAACATGTTTGATTCTCCAAAAAAAGCATATCTCTTAGACTTGATTTTTCCTGAAAAGACGCGATCATGGGATTTGTGGCTATATAAAGCCACCAGTCGAATTGAGAGAAACATGTAGATTTTTTGTTTTGACTCATAGCAAACAAAAATCAACAATTCTGTAACTTTTTGATTTTTATCAAAATAAACTTCAGCTAGAACCACCGAGATAGTTTCTATTGGATACCGTTTCCGTGACTTCCAAAAGATCAAACGCACTTTTTCGAAGATAGACTTGGAATCAATGAAATAAAACTAAACCTATGGACATAAAACCACATCTAAAAATTAAAAGGACTAAGAAAGAAACACATCTAGATGATGGATTATACATTTACATCTCAATTCATATTTTAACCGTGCTCATTATCACCGTTATTATATCCTCTAATGAGAACTAGAAAAAAATGATTGAGCAAGAGGATCAATATCTCAAATTTATAAACACTTAACAAAAATATTGTGATGAGATGTAGTAGCAAATTGTACATAGTGAATGACTATGAATGTCACACCCAATCGGTCGGTTCGTTTGCTCCTGATAATGTGCAAATTATACATATTTTAGCATTATGTTTGAGTTGATTATGAGTTTGGATGCTGCTAATTTGTGTATATTTCGTGCATTTCAGGTTTAAAACGTTGTTGGAGCTGATTATGTTGCAAAGTTGGAGATTTTAGACAATTTGGAGCTGATTTTGACAACACTGGAAGTTACTCTGGAATCCAGACTAAGCTGTGGCGAGCTGACCTGTCAATTTCGGGATTTCAGTTAAAATTGGAGATTTGAAGAATTTGTTTCCTTATCAAGTTGAAAATATTCAGAGATATTAGTTTCATATTTTTTATAGTTTATCTTTTTAGGATTTCTACATTTTCCTTGTTAGTTTTTGAGTTTAATTGGGAGATCTCTTTCCTAATTAAATGAGGATTCTATTTTAACTTATTTAGGGTTGCAATTGGCAGTAGAGAACGCGGATTTCAGGGGCTGTTTTTAGCCTTAACGTGTTCTATTCAACTTGTTTTCTTTTCTTTCTTTCTTTCTTTCATGTTTTTCTAATTTTTATCTTTTGATTAAGGATTAATCGAAGCTAGTTGTTTCATGAGACTTGTTCTTAATTGTTCTTGAATTTAATTTCTAAATAAAATCTTTGTTTCATCTTAATGTTGTCTTTTTATTTACTTCGACTTGATCACTCGATTTATTTGAGATTTCAACATTTTCTTATTCTTTTGTGTTTAATGCTACCATTGCACGATTGAAATTAGTAACAAGCGATTTCATATGTTATCGTGGTTTTATTCGGTTTGATTTGATTTTTCGTGCTATCATGATTTATTGAGTCAAAATTGGTTCTTCGAATCTTAATGCTTTTTGAAGACTTAAACTTGTCAGCTATTCCTACAAGTGCGTCAGATGATCGAGGGATTTGATTTAGCTATTTACAATCGAACCCGATTTTAGAAAAATAGTTAATTGTGCTATTTCATAATTAAAACCAATTAATTGAAGTTTCAAATATTCAACCTTTTGCCTCTCGATTGCAACTAAGATGAGATGTCCTTAATTGAGAGAATTTTTCCATTATATTTTCTTCTTATTTATTTTTGTTTTCTTTAGTTTAGTTTTAACAACCAAAAATCTATCAACCCCCCATTCTTTTACTTTTCAGTTTGCTTTCCCTGTCATCATTCAAGTAGAAATTGATTACTTAGTCCTTGTGGTGACGATCCCGTTTGCCGTTTCTACAAATTTACTTATTTTAGTATCTACGGGTTTTATAAATTTCATTTTTTACGGATTCGACGCCCGTCAGCTCCTTATACTTGGGTTTGGTTAGGTTTATATTTATTCATATATTCGGTTTTTGGTATTAGGTTATTCTACTGAACAAGCCAATACCCTATCTATGTCTAGATCACATATGTCATGATATTACTTATACAACAAAGTGGACTTACTCTCATATAGAGATTTTCATATTAATTCACGGTTTATTTTTAACCTATGAGTCTCGATTGGGAGCCTTCTGTATATTTCTTGAATCTTATACTAAAATATAAGGGTCCTAATTTCTATGGCCTTGGCCAGGCTATGCACCTCAATTAAGGCCTGCCAATGGAGGATTTTATGGCCTTTGTTGAATTAAGTTTCGATGATTACAACTAAAGGTGACAAAACACTCTGCTAATATTTTGATTAATTAATATAATGTCAAAAAGTATTACTTATATCAAAATATGCACCAACTGAATAAGCTACAAATGAAGAACTAAAGACTCAAGAGCTACACAAATGAGAAGACCAAAAGTGTTGCAAAAGATGGAAAGTCCAAAAGTGTTGCAAAAGGTTTTGGGTGGCACTAAGCATTTGGGTGGTGCTAAGAGTTTGGGTGGCATTATTCCAACAGTCATATTACAACGGACACTTTCCAACGGCCATATTTCAACATACTATAAATAGAGCTCAAGGGAAAGCATTCAAACCACGAAGACAACAATCCAATTCTTGAGTTCTCAAAGCTTTCAAAGTCTTCGCTA
>CAOJBJ010911993.1:0-10847 GCA_948291685.1 Euphorbia celastroides | reverse complement strand
TTACGTGAAAGAAACATTGAGCATTTAGGAGTTAATTGATTTTAGAACATAAAACTACTTAAACTGCTCTGCATGGCCTTCCAGTGGGTTTTACTTCGTTGATTTTCATTAATACATAAACTAACCTTTGATATTGCCTTTACTAAGCCAATTTTCTCAATTAATTGGTTGTATATCTCATCCAAATATTTAACATTATAAGTGCAAAATATTTAATTAACATGTTGAGTCGTTCCATTCGTAACAAACAAAAAAGAACTATAAACGACACTCCCAATCAATTCATATGTCCCTTGTTGTCTCATATTTTGTTATTCAATTTTCTTTTGCGTCTCTATATAAAGAAAAAACAATAATAAAAAGAATGTGAAAGTTTCTTTCATTAGGGTTTGACTCGTTGAGGCAAATTATAATAATAGGTGCATTATTTTCATTCTAGACATTGAAATTAAAACACAATTAAATGCGAAGACATTATTCCAGCTAGTATTTTTTGGACCTTTTGTAATTGATTAATTATGGGACCAAAAAGGAAATTGTCAAAAACATGGGCATAAAACAAACCGTTGTGTGTAGCATAAATCATCTTCCAATATTTTATTCAAACAAATAATTCAACGGAAAATGATGAGAATATTATCGAATATTTTCAGGTTAGATATTCATTCTACAAAAACATCTAAATCGATCAATGTTATAATAAATAATTAAGAATTAATGACAATAAAACAGACTTGGAAGTTTTTTTAACCAAATATAGCCAAAACTATGCTATCATAAATTTTCCCAAAATTGTGTTTGTATGTCGCCCACTTGAGGAAGAGTTTCACAATTAATTTTTATAGTAACACACAGCTAGACATTTTATTGTTTATTGAAATTAGATTGTTATGTGTTAGTTATAGACTCAAACTTTAACAGTAATTCTTTTTAGTTCTCGAGCTACATTTACATACTCGTTTGAATTTGTTTGCTTGACCTTGTTTCATGTTGGAATAATAAAACTTTCAAGCTGTAAGAGTTCAAATGAAATTTCATATCATTAAAATTTACATTTAACGTCTTCAAATTTTGGAGAAATACATCGAGATCTCTCTGAACTTGTCCTAAATTGTCTCCCGGTATGCTAGACTTTCAAAAGTTTATATCACCTCCCGAAACTTGTAAAAAGGTTTCACTTTACCCCCCTTCAAATTATAAAAATGTACCTTTTTATTCATTAGATGTCACGTGACAGCTTATCTTTGATTTGACTTTTCAAAAATGTCATTCAATCAGAAATTGACATGTAGAAATTTAAGATTGAAAAGTTCATAAAGATCCAAGTAATAACCAACAATTGCTGAAAATAAAGTCAATAAATGGTCATTAAATAAATTTGTCCATATATACCAGAAAATAATAATTAATTGACCAAGTAGCAAATTGCCATTTATGTTCAGATTTCAGGAATGTCTCATCTTCTTAGTCCTCTCTATCTTTGTTTTTCTCAATCAATTTCCACTTTTACTATTCATATTTATTTTCACATGGCTCCCTCAATTATTCCCTTCACTACTCGTTAAATTCACCTATGCATCTTCTTCATTAATGTCATCCCAATTTCTCAATTTAACTTGTTTTTCTTGTTTTCTTCCTATCTATCAATCGACTATAATTTCATCATTCAGCCACATTAAATTTTTTACCGTTACCTCAGCCGGTTTATATTTCAACTGATACAGCAGCATAATTATCATATTTTAAATTTTAAAAAAATGTACTTATAGTTCACGGGTACTGGCTTGGGAATCAACTATTCATATAGGTAAAGAAACTTTGAGTTTTGAGGGCGTCGGACCTCGTAACTGAGTAAACACACAAAGAGGTTGAATTCATACTAGAAATAATAACTTAGTTTGTGTTGAGTTTAAAACTACATCATGCTATCTTATTTATTTCTAATGTTTAAGTTTGTACATCTTTAACGCCCTTTTCATGAATTGCAATATAACCTCAATCAGTTGTGACTTGTTAAACATTCAACCTGGAAGTTAGATTTTCATGTTGTCCACTTTTTATTAGAGTTGTACGGCAACATGCAACTACAACAACATTAATCCCAAATGCTTAACAAGGCTCCCGCACAAAGCGGGGTGAGGGTGTTGGGTGTATGCAGTCTTGCCCTGTGATAGACAGTAATTCTAATTGACCCTGCAGCGGAGTTGCAACATCCATCTTAGCTTCACAATAAAAGAAATTAAAATATTTTAATGAGTCATTTTGTTTTAGTCCATTATAATCCAAAGTCAAAGAATGGTGAATCTTCATCCATCGAAATAATGGACAATTAATAAAGCTACAATTATTTCTGTTTTAATTTAATAGACTATATTCTTTAATAGAAAATTCACTCTCATACTCAGTTGAAATTATCCTAACACATGAATGTTGAACATTTTCATTGACGGACTCACCCACTAAAACTATGTACGTATGTGACTAAAGTCGAATCAATATGCAGTTTGAACGAATTTCCGGAGAATTACATTATCAACAAAAAGAATTCAATCTTATTATTATCTAATGAAACTAGCATTCCCGACAATGTGTTATGTTAGATTGCTGACAATTCACTGCATATATAGACTCCATCTGTAAAAACTGTGGGAGGGTGGGATATTTTATGTACCATACTTTTTTTTTCTTAAAAACAATGTTGCCATCTATAATTAAAAACACAATATATGTCATGGATGAAGGTTGTTCATCTCTCATATTGAAAGTGAAATTAATGGGAGACTTTAATTTGTTGATGTAGACATTTGAGGTTTACTGATTCTTTTACGAGCTATTAAAGGAGAACTTGACAATTGACAATAAAAAAGGGGATTCAATTTTTTATAGCAAATGTTGGAAAGAGTCAAAGGAATGAATTTAAGTGGTGAGGGGTAAAAGTGAAAATGTTGTGCTATTCTCTCCTTATTCTCTTCTCTAATTCATTCTGACTTAAGCATTAGAGAGGTTTCGTCGCTCCGACAAATCACTCTAATTTGTTTCCTTGCCGAACAAAGGAGCCGATCGAGCATTTTGGGATCTCACGCTATGTATCATTACATATTAATTGTTATTGGTTTATTGTTTTATAATTACTCCATTTAAAAAACATTGTATTCACATTTACTATTTAATGTCAAAGATATATAAATATATTCGCGTAAGTCTGATATTTGCCACATATGCTACCGCGTGTTTATATTTGTCAATCATTGTAAAAAATTCACAAAAAAATAAATTGATCTACAAAGTGTTGTATAGACTATGAAAATTATACATTTATGAAGACATTATTTTAGTTTCTCTTACCTAAGTTTAGCCACATTTATAAGCCTTTCTAATACGCTCCCAATAAAATGATGAAAAATGGAATGAATGCTAGTTGAGCTGCCATAAATCAATAAGAAGGTGATACCTGGAGTTTAAGGCGTAAATTGATGCAATTTTTCAAATTCAACGGGGAACAAAAATATTTTGAAATTAAGAAAAGAAGATTGTAGACCTAATGGAATAACTTGAAGGAGCTTATTATGCAATTAGTTATAGAACAAACTATTCATTAATTTAAGTGAATAGAATAGTATACACAGAAAATCGGTGTGTAGAAATTAAAGAGAAAGGCTCCACATTACATAGGAGTTGTTGGAAGAAATGAAACCGTACTGTGGGAATTGAATAAATTCCAAGAAACTGAAATCAAACAGAGAATTTCATTATCACATTCATTTTCGCTCATCAGAGGACTGAGTGATTTCAATTTTAAGTTAATTTTATTGGCAGGGAATGTAAATTTGTCCCTGTTGTTTTCACTTTATCTTTGACATTTCATTTTCATTACCTTACATTTCTACTTCAACCAGGCCCGTCATATTTTGGGGACCTAGGAAAATAAAATAAAAATTGATAAATGGAGCCCTCAATTTTAAAAGTATAAAAAATTTAAAATTTTATATATAGTTATTGGACTTGAACTCAAGACGTCTTGTAAGTTTTTTGAAAAAGTTAACCAATCCAACTAGACTAAACCATTACTTAAGTATAGATTTCTTAAATAATATATTAAATTTTATATAATAAAAAACTTTTTATGGATCCCTTTGGATTATGGGTCTTAGATGATCGCACTCTTGGCCCTGACTTCAACCCATCCAAATTACATATACACACTCAAATTATTTCAACTAAATAATTCAACTTTTCTTAAATATTATTTTGGTTCGTGTACAAGATAAATTGGGTTGGAAGTGTCAACAAATAAATCAAACAATTAATGGACACGAATACGAAAGAAAGAATAAATAAGTGTATATTTCGTATGAAATCAACTTTCTAAAGCCCCTGATATATTTGAGCGGGTTTTGAACCGAACTTATGGATACTCCAACTTGTGAACATGTCTAATTACGGGCATTTTTATAGAGAAATCGTTTCTTCAAAGATTCTCTCGATCAACGATTTACAATGTTTTGAGGTCCACTGATTTTTATTTTTCAATTAATTTAATACATTATCTAAAATTGTGAGACATTGGATCGTGCACTCCTTAAAAAAATAGTTTCTTTCTACAAATTCCCATCTACTGTACATGAGAACTTTTGCATCAAAATCAACCGTTACACTGGGAAGCTGCCGAGTGGCTTCAACCTGGTGGCGCGTGCATATTCACGCTTTCTGTAACATGGGTAAACCAACGAGCCAGTAGCACCTTTTATTCAAATATTAAATGGTAAGCATCTTTTCTATATATGGATCTGAGAAATATACTGTGGCAGAATACACAATAAACTATCACACACTAGTAATTTGGAAGGAAAATAGTGGGCCAAAAAATACGTAAAATAAATAGAAAAATTTATATAAAAAAACAAACGATGAAGAAGAAGAAGATGATGAGCACGTCAGCCGAAACGGCGTTGATTTCGGTGATTCCTTACTTTGGTTTTTGTCTTATTATTAGTGTTCCCGTTTCCCTAAGCTAACTCTCACGAATCACCATGTCCAACCTAATATTCCCTTTTTTTTTTATAATAACAACCTAATATTCTTACTTCTACCTTTTGTTACCTTCTCCCTATTTTTATCTGTGGGATATTCGGGTCACAATTGTAAAAACAACATACTTATATTTAAACATTGAAAGACAACTTTTATATCCGTAACAATTATGATTAATAAATCTATAAATTTAAATCCAAATTTATTTAAAATGGAATGATGAGCAATAAGTATATATGAATATGTATTAACCCAAAACAAGTACAATAGTCCTTTCTTCATCTATATTTTTCGCAATGGTCTCTTGAAAATGGAAAAACAATTATCCAATTTTATTTAATTAGATATTTAGATGACCAAAAGTTTATTTTCAGAAAATTGAATAACGAATTATCACTACTTATAGGTAATCTTACAAATATTGCATAGAATATAATTATATATTTAAATAATATTTTCAATACACCATTCACGTTGATATCTTAAATGTGAAAATATAATTATATCAGTACAATTTTAAAATTTATATATTTATGTGACAAAAATGTAAAGATGTAGAAAAACAGAAACATATTCTTATATTGCGACGTATTAATATACATATTTTTATAGTAACAATTATGTTAAAAAATAATCATCCGGTAAAAGAACTAGTTAAATCCAATGCTCCGTGGTATCACTTGTTCTCTTATTGATGATGATTCTATTATACACGTTATTCATTTAGTTTCTATATAATGTAGATACCTTTTAGGTTTATGTGTTATGTAATTGTACTTGTTTAATATTTATATTATGCATTTATTATTCAATTGATCTTTTGTCTGTTTTCTTCACTTTCAATTTGATTCCGTTCAATTCAATTTAATTAAGTTCAATTCAGTTCAGATTTTAAAAGTTGAAGAGAACAGGGCTTTTGTCCTATATAATCTGTTACTTGTTTGTACTTTGTACGAGTTCAGCTCCATCAGCGTAATTTTATATAAATCATAATAAAAAACTAAAATAGCAATATATTAATTTTCTTGGTATATTTACAAGTATCTTTATAGAGATACATTGTTCGGAGCTTAGTTATAACTTATAGTGAAAGCTCATCGCCTCTCCCAAAAATCTATTTAGTCGAGTTCGAACAATAATTTCCCTCCACACACTAAGTCCTCGTTGCTAACTGAGTTACACTTGTTAGTATAACAATATATTAACTAGCACATAGAATGTACAGATAAAGTATCTGGCCCGGAGACCTAATGAATCAACGAAGTTTAACGGTCATTTCTCCTTTTACGAGTTATGAACAAACTTTGCTTTTAATTAATATTTCAATGGTTGCTCGTCAGTCATGGACAATAGGTGCTCAATTCACTCCTAAATTTCTTTCGGGAAAAACCTAATTAAGCGTGATATTTTTTCACCCTTTTTATTTAATTTCAAAGGAGGCTGGTTTTGAACTTGAGTTTGCATAGAATTTTTTGAAATTCTCTCAAATCAAAACGTGATAAATACTCTATATATTCATGCCATGAATAATTATATTAATAACATTTTGGCGTTTTTGGGACATCTTTCACTTTAATTCTCAATTCAGCAATCTGGTCTAACCCA
Source organism: Euphorbia celastroides (assembly GCA_948291685.1). Lineage (NCBI taxonomy): Eukaryota > Viridiplantae > Streptophyta > Magnoliopsida > Malpighiales > Euphorbiaceae > Euphorbia > Euphorbia celastroides. Next base: position 4,211 of record CAOJBJ010911993.1, on the reverse strand, counting down.
TTCTAATTAATCAAACAGTCATACATGAAAATATTCTCATCAAATTTTCAAATCAAAGGAACCTGCATTTTTTTATATTTATTGCTAAAAATTCGAATTTGGATTTGTTGGGGATCGAGTTATATATTATCAAATTGATTTATGCAGTATAAATTAACAAATATACCAAGTATTTGTTTGCACATTGCATGTGATTTTGTACCTCGGGAATTGTTAAACATGAGTAAGAATTTGATTATATACATATCTAACCTTAATTGTAGCTGAGTATGAATAAATTAATCACCAATATATATGCACGTTATTAAGAAATAATTAGCCCAAACATCCATTTACAAGTAGAGGATTAGGTAATAAGCAAAACTAGCTACCTGTCATATTAAATATATTGTTCTTGCTTTGAAAATAATATTGAAATAACAACTACATGCAACCATATAAACTTATAGACAAATAAAATTGTTAAATAAATACTTAGGAGGGAAATTGAAGCTACCTTTAATTTCTATGAATTGCAAGAAATACGTATTTTGGAAATGAAATCCTTTGTTTTGTTGAATCCTGAAGCCAATAGCTTTAGTTTTGCTAATCTTATTGATGTTAACTTGAAAAAAAATGAAATCCTTAAGTGGAAGGCGACACAAGCAAATGTGGCGAGAGATATAGGTCTTCTATTAACTGAAACTATATTGAATGCATATTTTAAACTGTAAAAAAGTGGATGAGATAAAAACAAACAATATTGGACTATAAAATACAATATAGAACTACTTTAGAAATAGCTTAATCTACTAGTTTGTTGGTCTTGACTTGAAAAGAATGAAATCATTTATCTGGGAAATTATATATCTATTGTTTAGAAATTTAATTTTCAGAAAATTAATTTATATTACTAAGAAAAATCATAAATTTTATGCTGAAAGTTAAATCAATTGAATATCTTTAGAAATTTTCACAATCTAATTAGGACGTTTTTCTCATAGTTGTGGCTTTTCAACATATTTATTTTTTAATTTTTAACTTATAAATTGCTTATAAGTATAAATAAATTATCATAATAATTTAAATGATCAACTTATAAATTAAAATCCATTATATATAACTAACAAATTATAAGCTGAAAATTGAAAACACCTTCTTAATATGAATATATTGGTAGACTTAAATAGTAAATGTGTCGCAACTTTAATATTTTCTTAAACATTTTGTAAGCACCAAAATATTTTTGACCGAATAAAAGCACTTAACAAAAGCGATTAATACAAGAATCCAAAAAGCAAGAGATAACAATAAATGAGCATATTAAAAAAACAAAGGTATTGGAGAATCTAGAGCGCATCACGCGCTGACCGGAAGGACCTAGACAAGGTCACGTCCGTAGGTCACGTGAGGCGCGTGTGGTTGGAATATTAGGACACGGAGAGGGAATATTGGAGAGCGGTTAGAAGATCAAATAAATGCCTTCTCCTTCTTTTCCCTCCCCCGCCTTTCCCACTCTCACTTCCCCCACGCGCTTCTCTTCTCGCTATAATTTGCATGGAAAAATTTAACAAGTCAAGTAAATATGAGAATATACCTAAACATTTCTTAATGTTATGAGTTTTATTAGATATTAAATGCCACACTCTTAGTTGAATGAAACAGATTTGCAACTTCTATGCATAGAAACAGAAACGAAGAAATTAATGAAACAAATGCGAAGTCAGTGACATTGCAAGGCATGTTGTTATAAATGTAATTCTACAACCTCCTCAATTTTTTGACAATGAAAAGTTGAATTTCGGAGAGACTGAGAGAATAAATAAACCAATTTATTCTACCCGAATTCCTCATATATAAAGTTGTAATCTCTATTCATATGGATATAATGAACCATTCAAGTTCTTAAGCCATTATTATTGTAATTAAATCTTTAAAGTCTTATAACTTTCCAAGTTATCCACATAACTAAATTGAATCGAATCCTTTAGTCCAACTGATCCCATCGTTGATGGTTCGATATTTTCAACCGTTTAGATCTGAACTTGGATCTAATAAACAAGCAGCTAGTCTTACAGAAAAAATGGCCAAAATGAAAATCGGATCGTATATAAAACGAAAGCATGTGGTAGGAAGAATATATAAACGGGATATATGTAAAATCTGCATGGGAAAATAGCAAAATGAAGAAAAGTGTTGACTAATGTAAAAATAAGGGGCAATTGAACTAAAAGTGCTTGGGGTATATAGGATAAATACTTAATATTAGTATAAAAAAATATGGGTATGTGACCCTTGTGTCGCCGGACACCTCTCCTCCATATATTCGTTCTTCTTTGCACGTGTACAGCTCAATTTTTATTGGCAATTTTACTTCGTACGTGCGTGATTAATTTACTGGATACAGTCTAGCTATATTGACTGCAAATAGTGTGTTATAATGGTGGATTTATTCTCTTACAAAAATTTAGTAATTGTTAACTGGACTATAGCTGGCTTTAGCATTGTCGGTTTAGGGCAAATTTTAAGGTTTGGTTGCCTCTCCATTTGATACTACCTCTGCATTTGCCTTTTTTTCCATTTCTGGTTAATTAGTTAATTATTGATCACATTAACTAACCCGTGCTTAAATTTCACTAATATATATGCTTAAATTTTGTTTATATTTTTTATGGTGTAATTCGAAAGCTATACTTAAACGGTTTCTAAGTGGTTGAAAGGTTAAATCTTGACTATAAATATAAAAGTTTCAATTTATAATTGAATGTTGATGCATTTGTATTGTATCAACTTCATATTTCAAAGGGACATTCTGATATAAGAATATGCTAAGTTCAATAGTACTTAAGAATATTATATTGAGCACTAGATGTCAAACATCAGCTTACATTTCATTGAATATACAACTATATGATTTTATTTCTCATAGTAGATAATTTTTTTAATAATATATAAATTATTATTGGAGATACAAAGTTTCGAACTCAAGACCTTCCACCTCCACATTAAAAAGTGTACCAACTGAACTACACTCCTTTAGCTCATGTTAGACATATTTAGTGTGTTTATTACATATAAACAAATATAAAAGCATAAAGCAATAACGAAATTCGTCCATATTATTATAGATTTACAGATGTAATCTATATATCTGTAATCGAATTGCTTTCTTCCATCTAAAAAATCCAAATTATTAAACTCACATTTAAATACAACAAACTAAAAAAAATTAGCCCCATGGTCAATCCGAATATCAAAATCCTAACCAAATATTTAGGACAATATATTAATAAATAATTAAATAATAACAAGGTTAAGGAATTAAAATGGGTCACAGTCTACCCACGTATACAGATTGCGAGAGGCAGAAATAGGAAAACAAAATCAAATAACTAATGTAAAAGAAAAGGGCACAAACAAATTCCCTTGCAAAATATAGATCCCATTGAACAGTAAACATTTTGTTTTCTCTGGGATTCCAAATTCCACCATTAATATCTCTCTCTCTCTCTCTCTCTCTGCAACTTCCCTTTTTAATTCCCCCTCTGCACCCTTTCTTGATATCCCAACTTCCCCTTTTTCACTACCTTTCCATTTCCTAGGACAATAAACCTCTGTCTACTTTCTTCTCCCCCTTTCCATTTCCTACGCCCTCTGCAACTTTCCTTTCACTTTTCCCCCCAACCCCTACCCCTACTCTCAAATCATCAGGTCATCATTATTTAATCATTCTATCTCCTCCCCATTGTTGCATTTCTTGAATATCTCTTCCCCTTTTTACATCTTCCTTTTCTTCCAATGTTTTCGCAACCAAATTTAGCGAAGAAAGTGGTGCCGCCTTTTCCCGATCTCTCGTTGCAAATCAGTCCGCCGTTGCCCGTCGATTCGGCGGATTCCGGCAGCAGCGGCAGCGATTTAATCAATGAAAATGGCTGCTTTAGTTACAGCAAAATAGGTACTCCGAATTTGAGCCTAGGGTTTGAAATGGCGGGTTTGAGCCCCCAGAATCTGCAGATTAACCCCCAAAACGGCGGCGTTTACCATCATCTTCATCACCATCATCAGCACTACGAGCCGCAAATCTACGGCCGAGATTTCAAGAGAAACGGGAGAATAATGAGTGGAGTTAAGAGAAGCATTAGGGCTCCGAGAATGAGATGGACCACTACTCTCCATGCCCATTTTGTTCATGCGGTTCAGCTTCTCGGCGGCCATGAAAGTACGAAAAAAAA
>CAOJBJ010911883.1:0-12446 GCA_948291685.1 Euphorbia celastroides | reverse complement strand
AAAAACTTCACTGAGACTTAACATTCTCAGCGTCGCTGTGTCAGTATCAGCGAAGATATTTCTTCGTCGCTGATCAGAAGGGGCAAAACGATAAGCTTATAAAGACTGAAATTAAAACGTTTTTAACCTGTAAAAGTCATTCATCCCCCCTCTGACACGTGCTATTAAGCCCAAGGGGACCAACAAAAATAATTGAAGCAGGTTATGAGAATTCAGAAGAATTGACTATAACTTCTACTGTTAACAATCCGTTAACCTTATTAAAGTGCTAATTACAAATAGAGCAGATTATAGGATTCAAAATGAACACAAAAAATAAGAACAACAAAATTTTACATGATGAGAGCTATTTACTTCTTATTCTTAGTTTGTTGAGCATCTTCCAGTTGATCAACAACTTTTCTTTTGCTAACGGCTTGGCTCTGCTCTCCTCCTTCCTCACTTGTAGCTGACGCTACTACACTACTACTCCCTTCTATAATGGATCTTATGCCTCTCAAGCACTTGAGTACAAGAAGAGATCAAAGTACCCCTCATTCCTTGCATCTGATATCTTTTACAGGGACTCAGAGCCAAAGGAAATGGTTGCAATTCTTTAGCAAAATCTTGGTGCCCCTTATTGAATTACAGAAGCAACTTGTCCATGTACTTCCTTTCAACTTCTACCAAATGAGGAAACATTCCTTTAAAAAGTAGATAAACTCCTTTGTAGGCCGAAATGAAAAGCTCCATAAATTGGTGCACGAAGCCTTGAAGAAAGGGGATCATTTGCTCTCGTGAACAAGGAAGGAATTGGTTTTGGGTTCTAGAGCTGGCATTATTGGCAAGGTTTGGAATCTGTCAGTATGTGAGTCAATGGATGCTCTCATTGGATTGAGATCATCAAGAAGACTCCTTTTGTGATCTTCAAGAATGGTCTTTATATTGTATCCTTGTTTTTGTCCATCTCTAGTTCAAAATTGTGCACATCAACCTTAGTTTCTTGAACACACTTCTTGGAGAAATCAGTTAGAACTTTGTCTTACTCTTACCTCAAGATTTCCCTTGTGGTTGTCTTCACTTTCTTGACAAGCTCTCTATAGTTAAGCTTGTTGGGCATCCTTTAAGTCTCTTCAGCTGAATTAACAATTTGATTAACCGATAAAGCTGAGCATATATCTATCTGGGCATCACCACATTCAGCTGCAATTCTTGCTTCATCCGTTGTTGTTTTTATGCCTTTCATTAATGATGAAATTACTTGTTCTGTCACAGCAACCATACGAGCTTTAGTTGGAGCAGAAATTCTGAGATTTTCCATAGCTTCAAGAATTGTAGTCATATTTGTGCCTGGTCTCTTCATAACTTTGATCTTCCGATGGATTCCCTCCAGTTTCTTCTTTATTTTCTTCATCTCAGAATCTCTCAAGAAGCACTCATCCTTTAACAGTTCTACAGCCAACCTCAGTCTATTTTTTCTTTTTGTTTGAGCTGGGAGCAAGGCACTAGGACGGTAAAAAGTAGAAGGTGACTGGTTTGGCCTTTTACTTCATTCTTCCTCCTTTTCCTTTTCTTCCATCTCTTTGTTTGCCCTGCTGATATCTCCTTTTTCCTTTTCCTATTCTTCTTTTTCTCTATGTTGTGAGAATCAAGAGATTTGGGTTCATCTTCTTTTTCTACTCTCTCTTCCACCTGTTGTATACCAGGTGTTGACATTGTTTGAGGACCCTAATTTCTGACTTTCTTCTCTTCATTCACTTCCTCCCGGGGTCTTGACTGTCCCTCAAGATCATCTGCATGTTCTTCATAGTAGTCATCTGGTGGATATGATCCGAGAGAGGATCCTCTTAGCTGGCTCAGTCTGGTCTTTGCTGCTTTGAATTTTGAAGGTAAGGGAATATCATCATCCCCTACTAGAGCACCCTCATCTACATGAGTAGTAAGGGTGATTACAGCTATAGAATACAGAGTCTCTTTCCTCTATGCTTTTACTCCTCTAGAATTAAGTTGTTGTTCCGAAGTTGGCACCTTGGGCTGCTCAATTACATCTAGGAATTATAGTTTCAGGATCATTATCTTTCTAGAAGTCCTCAGCATCAAGTCCAAGGAGAGCTCTTATCTTTACCGACTCTTCTTCTTTTCCTCTTGTTGATTCTTTGCTTCCTTCTTCAGCTTCTAGGACTTCCGTTTCCTTTGATTGATCTTTGATTGGATCAGCAAGTGCTAGTGCCAATAACTGTGATGATGGTGTGGGTGTTAGAGGAGGCATTTCATCATCCTCAACTTCTAGAACTGAAAACTCTAGAATCTTTGCATCTTTAGGGGAATAATTTCCTTCCCCATTATCTTCTTTTTTCTCTTGCTCTTTCTCACTAACCCCCTCAGTTTCTACATCTTCTTCTTCTTCTTCTTCTTCTTCTTCTTCTTCTTCTTCTTCTTCTTTCTCTTTCACTCTTTGATCAAGTTGCTGTTTTGGGCCTCTTCTTATCCTCCAAAGAGTTTTTGAGGAGGGTTCCTTCTCTATTATTGTTGTGGTAGGAACTGAAGTGGATTCTTCTTGAGTAGCTTCCGAAAGAATTTTTACATCGGATTCACTATTTCCTTCTTCTTGCAAACCAATTCATTGATTGGTCAATCACACTTTAAACTTGCAGTCTTCACTTCTTCATTCTCTTCTCTAATAGTAGCCATCTCCACCAATTCTTCTCTTCTTTCTCTTATTTTCCTAGCAGCTAGTCTTGCAGGCTTTCTAGGAGAGAACTTACTGATCTTGTTCAGTTTTCTCTACTGAAGCAAGAGAACTGCTACATATTACAAGAGCACTACTGGCTCTTTTTCTTCTCTTCTCCTCCGGAACTAGAGAACTATTGTTCTTCTTCCTCTTTCTCCTTTTTTCTTTCGGTATTAGTGACTTTTTCTTCTAGGATGGAGGAGGTACAATTTTTCCTACATGTTTCTCCAATTTTCTCTTCTTCTTCTCATCCCTAAGTCTAATAGCTTCTGCTTCATTCCAGACTTGGCTAAGACTCAGCGCGTTAAAAGTGCTTTTTGTTATCGCCTTTCCAATTTTGACATCATCAGTATCTCAATCTATACCATTGTTTTTGCAGATGAAAGTAATCAGTTTACCATGTGAACATACGTAGAGCTTGATGTGCTTGATGTGATTAATTAGCAAAACAGGAATGTTGACTTCCACATGCTGCATGAAGTGCTGCACAATGCAATGATGAACGTTTAAAGATGAGTTTAATGAACCCCTCTTTGGCAATAACAAATGTTAGAGGAAGTAATGAATATATCTTGGCTCCTTGGGCCATTGAGTAGAACACTTTTCTCCAAAGTGTCCTTTTAGAAGCCACATCTTCGGATTATAGTTTGCTTTTCTTTCATCTCCATCCTTCTGAAGCTCTACTCTAGAGTTCTTCATACCCAGGTGAGTGATGAAGAAATTCGGGTGCAGAGTAACATCCTTTCCCTTTACAGTTGTTATCAGGACATATGGTCTATCTCGATGATACAGTTAGTTGTTATAGAACTCTTTGACCAACCTGGAGTGAGTATAATTTGGAGCCATTTTGTAGAATTGCAGCAGATACTGCTCATTTAAAATTATGGCAAATAGAGCAATGGTAGTCAAGTAATCACCTGCGAGGTAATCTGATGCTCTAATCTTTTCCTTGACTTCCTTGAATTTGCAAGGAATAAATCCCTTCTTTGTTGTAGACTCTTCCTTCTTCTTCTCTGAAGCCTAATATTCTTGTGATCTAGCCATTTTTGTAAGTTTTGAGTGTTGGAAGTTAGGGTTTCTGTGATTTGAAGCTTGCTAAGTAACAATGTTGTGTTAGTCATGTGAGAAGAGAGATGAACTTTCGGATTTTTATATGGTTTGGTTGGTATGGGTAATTTTGAAATCCGGACTGTATTAAGAGTGACAGAATATTACATGGCATTTATGGAGTTACTAATTTTAGAATTTCCGTTACCATGATTTATAACACGAACAGTTTCTAAAAATTAACCACTCCTTGCTTACCACCAATAGGAGTATGAAATATTAAACTTGTAGTAACTTCCTAAAAATGTTTTGATTTAATGCTTTATTTCTCTCTCTCTTGTCAGGTGATGTGTCTGACTCTGGATCCTAACAAAAGTCAATTTTGACTTGGAGAAATTTGGGTGGTCTCTTCTTCCAAAATCCTTACAAATTGGATTTTCCCTCCCTATATCCTCTCTCATCTTGATACAATGATCTTTACTCAGTGATTTAGTAAAGATGTCAGCCTTTGATCAGTTTGTCTTCATTCTTTAACTTGGGTGACAAAGGCCTTCTCATTACCGGTAAACTGCCTTAAGCATCCACCATCATATTTCTAGATGTTATTATCTTCAGTGGATCTCAAGAATTCCTATAAAATAGATTAAGTTGGTTTGGGTACCCAAGAAGTTTTAGGTCCTCTCAAGTTATCTAACAAACTAGTCCAATCATATTGATCATAAAAACCACTTTTTATATCTACACATATTAGTAGTATGATTAGACATTTCACAAAACCTACACCTTGAAAAGGGTTGCTCATGTAATTACTGTTGTTTGCTTTCGGAGGATCTAGACACAATTTGTTCCAGTTTTTTAACAAACTTCTTCTTTTTTGTAGAGGGTTGTAGAGCTTTTCCATCATCAACTCTTTTCTTCTGATGGGAATTCTATTCTATTATTACTATCTTTTCCTTCTCTTGGGTAGTAATTTTCTTTTGTTGTGGTGCACTTCCGGAAGGCTGGGATTGTTGATTCTTCCTCTTTGCTTTAGGTGCTCCTTTCTTCTAAGCTTAAGGCTTCTTTAGATTCTTTCTCTTGTGCTCAAAACCCATTTCTATGTCATCTTTGAGAATCATGAGTTCTCTCTCTAGTCCGAAGAGATTTACTTTCAATCTATTGCATTGTTCTTGTTGAGTGATCTCCTCAATTTTCTCCATATGCACCCGAACTCTCATATCCCCTAGATCCTTTTTTATCATCTCCTGATCTTCAGCCATCTCCAAATTATTCTTTCCAAGGTCTTTGATAGCCTTAGAATTCTTGTCCACGTTGCTTATGATGACAAACATAGATAGTGATAGAAATGTTCTCAGAGTGAGAGTTTACCTCAGATTTTTCCAGAACTGAAGTTTGGATTCTTTCTATTCATTGTAATTGAGTTGAGGTTTCTCCATTTATCTTTATAGCCATGAGTTCTCGATCAACCTTTTAGTCACCAGATGAAGAGCAATGTCTGCTCCCTTCACTTTCGCTCCAAGCAACCAAGGCTTTTCTTCTTTTTGTACTTCTTTTTTCTCTTTGAGGTGTTTGGGACACTTTGATTTGATATGTCCCTCCATGCATTCATAGTAGGTTAGTTTTTTTTCTGGATCCTTCTTTTCTTCCGGAGCTCTCCTGAATCTCTCTTCTTGAGCCGTTCTTGAATTCTTTCGAGGAATCTCCCCTTTTGGATGAGTTCTTATATTTGGATCCATCTCTCCTAAAAAATCTTTTGAACCTTCTTGCGAAGGCAACCATTTTTTCATCATCTTCTTCAAAGTTAGGTCCGCACTCTTCAACTCTCAAGACAATGGATTTCTTCTTCTCTTCATTATTCTCTTGAAGGTTGTATCTTTCAAAGGACAATTCCTGAGTGAACAGGTTGCCAATGAGCTCACATAAGTATAGGTTTTGAGATCATGAGCTTCCTCAATTGTAGTCTTCTTGTTATCCTATTCCTTGATGAGACTTGGGAGGACTTTCTTCACTCTTCCCTCCTCAGTGTAAGTCTTCCCTAGCTGCTTCATTTGTTTGATCAGACTTGTATATTTGGAGTTCATATCATTGATAGACTCCTTTAGCAGCATACAAAATGTCTCCACTTTCTCAACCAAGAGATCAATTCGGCTTCCTTCACTCGATTAGTGCCTTTATAGGTCACCTCCAACTTCTCCCACATCTCCTTTGCAGTTTCACATCCAGCAATCCTGTCAGACTCTATAATACTTAAATCACAGGTTAGTAGCTATGAGCGGGTGAACCTCTTCCTCCCCTTCCCCCAGCTGGTCATTCTTTGGGAGTTACCAATAACTTATGCGGGCGTGAGAAGGTTCGAAATGGATTTAACTACCACGGACCTGGAGGGAAGACAAGGTGTACCTGCCACGACACATACTCGCAGCGGGAGGGAGAACTTGTGTCAAAATTGAGCCTGTGGCCTAGATATTGAGGTCTGAATACCTCGTATCTCGCATCAAAAAGGCATTGGACCGGCTATGATATGCCAAAACATTTGGTTCAAAAGAGAGTTGAAAACCCATCACTTAATAGCGAATCATTTTTGTAAATGGAGTTGCCATGGTTTAGCTCACAACCAGGAATTAACAAAGAAATGGGTTCGGGAAAAATATTTATTCATGACATCAATCCAACATGAACAATGATATACCATAAAATAACTCACATTAGTTTATATACCTAGGGTATATTTTATTGCATGCTTCTTTTATATAACAATTGCACCTTGTGTAATTTAAACAGTGTATAGTTCAGATATACTTATAGAGTATCATTGCGTTTGTTCACAATAAATAAATCCATAGTCACGAACATATACTTTATGATGAAATTAATCAATGTAATAAAGTTAGGCTTTAGCAACCATGAACCCTCAGTTTACCTTTCCTTGTGGTTGGATTTTTCCGATGGGCCGGTTTGGGACTGATTGTGTGGTGATCGGGAGAACTTAGAAATGGCTTTGAAAAGCTTAGAAATGCCTTAGAATGGCTTTAGAGAGGTTTAGAGGGAATGTCATCAAGTTTTGGAACTTGAGAGGTGGTTTGAAATGGTGAGGGGAGAGCTCTTTTATAGGCATCTCAGGGTTGCAATCTAGCCGATCGACTAGTTACACCCTAGACTGAAACTAGTTGATCCGCTACTTTACACCTATGTATAGACTAGGTGTGATCTAGTCTATCGTCTAGTTTACACCTTCTAGAAGTTGACACGTGTCAATCACCTGGTGGGCCAACTAGCCATCAAATGTACAGGGTACTTTGACTTTCTGTAAAAAAATTTACGGGAGAATCTTGTACAGTTGTCAGGTTTTCGGAATTAGGGCTTTGATTTCTGGATTTTCGGAATCAAGGCTTTAAAGCATTTGGGTGGAATTAAGGTTTCGGACATTTCTGGAATTTTCGGGAATTCCAAGATTTTGGACATTTCAGAGTCAGGGCTTCAGGGTCATTTGGAATCAGGGTTTCAGAAATTTCAGAGTCAGGGCTTTAGGGTAATTTGGAATCAAGGTTCCAGACATTTTGGAGTCAGGGCTCCAGGTCATTTGGAATCAGGGTTCCGAACATTTTGGAGTCAGAGCTCTAGGATCATTTGGAGTCAAGGTTCTGGACATTTTGGAGTCAGAGCTCCAGGATCATTTGGAATCAAGCTTCTGGACATTCCAGAGTCAGAGCTCCAGGATTTTCGGATGCACAATCGGTCTTCCGATGGCTCCGCTGGAATTTTGCCCAAACCTAGAAATAGGTTAAACATTCATCATCAGGTTGTGTGGACCGTGCTCACAGTTTGCCCCTTGCACGCCTAGTGAGTGCGGTCGAACTACGATACAAAACAACTTTGAAACACAATTTCATTAAGGATAAAACATTTTGGTCCGCTATGCATTCATGTGTTTGAAAATTTTCCGCCGGGAAAATACATTTCAATATCCGCTGGGGATAAAACATTTGTTTCCTTGGGTATCAGGAAGTGATCCGATTCATCGGGGAATTAGGTCGTGACATTCAATAGAGTTTGACAATTTTCCAGGGAGGCTATGATTTGATCAACTTGTGATTCAAACTCAAAAAGTGCGCCGACTACGCTATGAATCAGTAAAATTTTGAAAAATGAAATTTTTTGAAAATTTTGGTCCACCCATCTTTGAAAAAACATTTTTTCATGCACGGATGAAGAATTCGGGCATCGGGGATGTCCCGAGAAATTAATTTTTACAATAAAAATGACAAATAAAAATGACAATTAATAAAATTAACTGCATCGTGCAATCTAGTTGATCGACTAGTTCACACTTTTACTTGATTGGTTGAAAAAGTGATTGTTATCGCAACGGTAACTTTTCCGCGTAACATTAACTTTTGGGTGTAATCTAGCTGATCGGCTAGATTACAACTTCTATATATTCAGCTGAGAGCATTCCCTTTTCTCCATCAATTCTCATTCTCCATTATTTTCTTGCATCCTTTGCTTCCTAAATTCGAGTTTGAATAGCATTTTCTTCCTCCTTCGGACTTTTGCTCCAATTTTTTGTCACTTCCATGTGGCTAAAACTCTCCAACTTTTGGGTTGAAAGTCTACCTTCTGACTTTGAGATGGTCGCAATTGCTTCTCAGTCCGTCGTGGATGGTTATGGCATGCCTCCTGGCCGGACATATCAGAACGTGGGGGACGGTGAGTACATTCCAAAGGCACTCGATCGCTTGAGACATCTTTCTTGGCAACCGGTAAGTTCAATTTTTTTCTCAACAATTTTGTTTCAATTCAATGCATTTTAGGAAAACCTTTAGGATTTAGGAACAACAGAAAAATTTAGATTTTGAATCTTTTAGAGAAAATTTAGGATTTTCCACTCATAGGCCAATCTTGAGGAAAGTAGCTTTTCCTAGGAAAATACAATTTTTAGGAAAATAGCATTCTGCAATGACAGTTTTGAACAATCACTAAGCTTAGAAAAATTTCAATATTTGTGAAAATACATCATAATACGTGCTTATAGAACCTTTATAGAAAACCATAGTTTTTTAGAAAACCATAAGATTTTTATAGAAACAATTTTAAAAATTCATTTTTCTTCTGAAATCAAATTATGTAGAAATGCATTGTCAATATTTTTCGTTGAGCATAAATTGAATTTGCCAGATTGTGCACCATAAGCCGGGGAACATCCAGGAGCCGCACAAGTGGTATAGGAAGCTTACCCTGGTGGGAAGGCCATTGTGGATGAGACTTTTCTTGGGTGATTTATGCAGTTCCAGGATTACAACCACAGACGTGGGTAACCTCGAATTCGCTCTTCTCGCATTGATCAACTTTTCAGTCAATGGTCTGACTCGACTCATACTTTCCATTTCAGCTTTTTAGAGTATACAATTACTCTATTCGATGTTTTTGCCATTCTCGGCTTTCGTTTCAATAGGGTTGTCATCGACTTCAATTATGGGTTTTATGCTAGGCATAACCCTACATTGGTGACGAGGCTCATTGGGTATGACAATGACAATAATTCTGCAGACAAGCTGGCGAAGTTCTGGTACAAGAACCCTTGGGCGTTTGGTCCACGGGTAGAAGCTCGGACTTTCATGCTCTATGTTATGACCCAGCTGTTCTTTCCGACAGGATCGTCTCAGCTCAACATGAGTCTGGTCTCTCATTGGATCGCCCTTAATCGATTCAATGATTTGGCATGGGGTAGGGCGATCTTGGCTTAGACTTATTTTGCCTTGGATGTTTTTTTTTCGGTTGCGCAACTAGTTTTTCCAAGGCTGCCAGACACTAGTGGAGGTACCTTTTTGGGCTGTCTTTTCCTCTCTCTTTTTTTTTTTTTTTACTTTTTCTCATTTTTGCAGATTTGGTTCATCGAGAAAAGGATAATCACTACTCCGGGGATGAGTGAGAGATTCATATTGGATCAGTTCCCTTGTTATTTCTTCTATTATCAGAAGCGGGAGGCCATTAAGCGCCTTCATTTCACTGACCGTCTTCGGACCATTCCTCGAGAAGCGATACAATTCTTTTCATTAGAGTTGTACCTTTCTCTTTTTCAACTATTTTTGACTCATTCCTTGGCTTCTTTTGTACATTTTGGACAATCCATGGGGTCTGGTGGATAGTTGGAGCATCAAGATGAGGGCAGCTTTTCCTTTCGTGGATCGACGTCTTTTGATGAATAGTTTCCGCTCTATCGAGTGGTACAACAAGGAACGTGTGAGGATCAACACTGATGGCATTCAAAGCGTTCCTCCTCCAATTCCTAGATGGGTGTTTTAGCCTCGATTGGCTCATGATGACCTCGGCTTGTTGATGAGAGATGGCTTCGAAGTCCACATCGCTCCCATTCGAGAAATAGGAGAGCTGAGGTTTCTCCTCGTTACCCATCTTATGATGCGTTTTGCCGGGAGGCTCTTCTCGATTTTCCTACAGTGAACCCTTTTGCCGATATTGTGAGTAGCGGCGATGAGGGTGATGGCGGTGACGATCCCGATGCTGGAGGTCAGGACGATCAGAGTGGCCTAGGCGGCCAGAGCGGTATTGGCAGGGGCGAGACCTCCCGTAGGCAATTTTGATCCAGTGAACACTACCAACATAAGCAATTTCGATCGTAACTTTCAGTTCCACTAATGATCAATGATCACTTGGTTTTGTTTAGGTTCCCGTGGAGGATAGTCGAAGAGATGGAGGCATGCTGCATTCAGCCATCACACAGTGGACGTCGAGCAATCACGTGATGGCAGTAAGTACTTTACCTACAATCAATATATATATATATATATATATATATATATATATATGCTAAATGCAATGCAATGTGTTTCAGAATCAGATTCAGGACTTGACATCTTGGTTTGAAGAAATGCAGCTCGTCTATCGATCGGGTGTCCCGTTTGAGAACTCCGCTCACCCTCTTTTTCCAGACGATGGTGGCTTCTTTCAGTAGTGTAGCTTTCTGGCTCTGCGCAGCCATTTCCTTTTCGACCATTAGACTTGTATGAACACTTTTTTCCAATTTATGAAAAGAACCTTTTCTTTCCATTGCATTTACTCTCACATCTGGATACCAAAAGAATCACTTGTCTTTATTAAGAAACTGTTCGTTCAACCATTTCAACTTTCAAAAAATTTTTGTTGTGCATTTTGTTGTGAGCAGAGGACATGATCTTACTCATGTAATGTCTTGTCAAGAGTGTAATCTAGCCCAACAATTTGGCCATATCCCAACAATTTTTCTATAAATAGAGCTGCGCCCAAAATGTTTTTCTCACACACTTCCACTTCCTCTTTCTGATCCCTTTCCCATTTTTTAGCAAATAGGATGTCTGTCTTAGTTACTGAAGTGAAAGCTTTCCTGGTAACCGTTGCTGTCAAAGATTGGCGTCATGTCGAGTGGTATGGCTTATGGAATATGCATTTTTTTGCTTAAATTCCGCCGAACGAGAATTTTCTTCAAGTTGCAACAAGCTTATGGGACTCAGTTGATCACATTTTTCGCTTTGGTGAGAATGAGCCGTTTCCAATGTTGGAAGATTTCGAGGCCATACGGAACATTCCTCGGAATAGAAACATTGCCATCCCTAGTGTTAGCGGGCGAACCTTCTTTTCCCCCAACGTGTTTCCCCAGCCAGCTTTGAGAGTTGTCAGTTAGTGAGTGGGTTTGAAAAGGATTTACTATCACGGACCTGGCGGGCGGACCTGTTGCCTGTCACAGCACATACTTGCAGCGGGAGGGAGATCTTGCGTCAGAATCGAGCCTGTCGCCCAGATATCGAGGTATGAATACCTTGTATCTCGCATTAAAAGACATTAGTTCAAAAATATAGTTTAATAGCGAATAACGAAACATTTTCATAAATACATTTTTGGAGTTGCCACCTGGTTCAGCTCACAACCAAGAACTAACAAAGAAACAGGTTCGCGCAAAAAGTTTACTCATGACATTGATCCAACATTAACAATGATATACCATAAAATAACTCACACTAATGTGTATAACTAGGGTATATTTTATTACATGCATGTTTTATATGACAATAGACCTTGCGTAATTTAAACAGTATATGGTTCGGGGCATACTTACAGAGTATCCTTACGTTTGTTCACAATAAAGAAATCCAGAATCACGAACACATGCTTTCTGATGCATTCAATCAATGCAATAAAGTTGGGCGTAGCAGCCAAGAACCCTCAGTTTACCTTTCCTTGTGGTTGGGTTATTTCCTTTGGACCGTTTTGGGACCGATTATGAGATGACCGGGAGAACTTCGGAAGCAATCCGAGTTTGATTTTGGTGATATCTGAGTAAGATTAGATCTTTACTTCGACAGAGTTTCGACTAGGATCAGAGATTTGAGAGACAATCCCAAGATATAGGAGGCTATAGAAGGGTATAAGATGTGAAATCTCTGTGAATTTGGGCAGAGTTTTGGGAGGAATTGGTATAGGGAAGATCTAGAATCAGATCCTTGAGTATCCTAACAGTGGCTTGCCCGAGATGAGGGGCTTAGAGTGAGGTCAGTCGATGCCCAGGGACTAGGGTCTTTCGAGAGCTTTGGGATCGGTTTTCCGGGGGAAAGACTCGATCGGAATGCCTAGAATGGCTTTGGAATGGATTAGAAAGGCTTAAGAAGGCTTAGAAAGGCTTAGAAGAGGCTTAATGTCA
>CAOJBJ010909031.1:0-10551 GCA_948291685.1 Euphorbia celastroides | reverse complement strand
CGTGTGGCGGCAATACACTAATCCAACCTCAGCCGAGTGGAGGAACGAAAAAATAAATCTTTCAAATACGGGTAAAATTAATACAACTATGGAAAAACACATAAATATATTAAATTAAGGGTCAATTTGAAATTGCTTTCGCAAGTTATTTTTTCTTAAAACTTCATTTTAAAACTTTCACTGTAAGTAATAGAATTTAATTTTATTGACAAAACATTCATATGAAGAATTTTTGATGGAGAAAACAATTCTAACAATGACCCCAATCAGGCCCTAAGAATCCAATTTCCCCCAAAATTTGAACATATATACGGTCCTCTCACAATGTATGCGTATGACATGTGTGTTTTCTTTGATACCTTGTACCATAAGTTGGGTATAAGAGAAGGAGAGAGAGATATGTATAAGCTAGTCCGATTGAGGAACAAAAGGAGTAAGGACTTAGAAGGAGTAAGGAGCATCAAAGACGAGCCAAACAAAGTGTTAACAGGAGACAAGGAAATTAAGGAGAGGTGAAGAAGATACTTCGATGGACTGTTTAATGATGGAAGTGGAAAGGAGATTACAGACATCGAGATAGGAATCCAAATTACACGAGGAGAATTCTGCATAATGAAGTGAAGGAAGCTTTGAGAAAGATGAAGGTGGGGAAAGCTTGTGGGCATGATAGCATTCCAATTGAGGCATGGAAATGTCTTGGTGAAGAAGGAATAGTTTGGCTAACCAAATTATTTAATGCTATCTATATGACAAGGAAAATCCCACAAGAGTGGAGGAGGAGTACTTTAATTCCTATCTTCAAGAACAAGGGTGACATTCCAAGATTGTGCCAATTATCGAGGCATTAAACTTATGAGTCACACCTTGAAACTTTGGGAGAGAGTGATCGAACGTCATATTAGGAGTATTACAAAGGTCTTTGATAACCATTTTGGTTTCATGCCGGGTAGATCTACGACGGAAGCTATTTTTCTTTTGAGGAGTTTGATGGATATCAATAGAGAGAAAAAAAGGACCTTCATATGGTTTTTATAGACCTTGAGAAAGCCTATGACAAAGTCCCGAGGAAAGTCCTGTGGTGGGTATTAGAGAGAAAGGGTATTCATTTTAAGTATGTTAATTTGATTAAGGATATGTATGATGGAGCAGTTACTAGTGTTCAAACTAGAGGAGGGTTGACTGAGGAATTTCCCATAACTATAGGCTTAAATCAAGGATCTGTCTTAAGCCCACACTTATTTTCCTTTGTTATGGATGAATTAACTAGCAAGATTCAGGAGGACATCCCATGGTGCATGTTGTTTGCCGATGATATAGTGCTGATTGATGAGACAAGAGAGGGAGTTAATAGAAAGTTGGAATTATGGAGAGATGCTTTATGAAGTAAAGGTTTTAAGCTGAGTAGGAATAAGATAGAATATTTACATAGTAAATTTAGCCTAGGAGGAGTAGATGAGGGAGATGTGAGACTAGGAGATGCAGTGGTGCCAAAGTGTAGACGTTTTAGGTACCTTGGTTCAATATTTCAGGAGGATGGTATGATTGATGAGGACGTTACTCATAGGATTAGTACTGGGTGGTTAAAATGGAGGAGTGTTTCAGGTGTTTTATGTGATAGAAAGATACCGTTTAGAGTAAAAGGGAAATTTTATAGAACGGTAGTTAGACCGGCCATGCTCTATGGGAGTGAGTGTTGGGCAACTAAAGTGCAACATATTCAGAGGATGAATGTGACCGAAATGAGGATGCTCAGGTGGATGAGTGGTCACACTAGGATGGATCGGATTAAAAATGAGTGCATTCGATAAAAGACTGGTGTTGCTTATGTGGAAGATAAGTTGAGAGAAGGGAGATTGAGGTGGTATGGTCATGTGTTGCGTAGACCCATGGAAGATCCAGTTAGGAAGTGTGAGAATTTGAGGTAGAAAATATAAATAGGGGAAGAGGAAGACCGAAACTTACACTTAGGGAAACTTTCAAACGGGATATGTGTGCACTTGATATTGATGAGAAATTAGCTCAAGATAGAGCTTCATGGCGTCAGATGATCCATATAACTGACCCCATCTAGCATGGGATTAAGGCTTGGTTGGTTGGTTGGTTGGTATAAAGCAATGATGAATGTTGTTGCAATGGTGTTTCCTACAACTAAACATCGTTTATGTTTGTGACACATAATTAAGGGTGAGCAATTCGGTTCAATTGAATCGAACTAAACCGAATTGCTTCAACCAAATTGTCTAATTTGATAATAATTTTACGAAATATCGAATTTTCATAATGAAATATATCATATAAACCGACTAAAGTTAAATTTATTTCGGATTTTATTATAGTTTTTGTTCGTTTTGGTAAAACTTATAATACAATTCGGTTTTTGGTTGAATAAATTCAGTTAATTCGATTCCTATTCGGTTAGAATTGCTCTCCCCTACACATAATCAAGAAGTTCCGTGAAAGACTTTCTCACATTTATAATGACAAGTCTGCTTTTAAGACAGAATTGGCTCGGTGCATTCATGAGTCTGTATCCACTTTTGATTTTGAAATGACATGGCAACGGCTACTGATTGACTACAATTTAGTTGTTAATGAGTGGCTAGATAACTTGTTTTGTATGAGGCAGTTATGGGTTCCATGCTTCAATAAGAATGTGTTTTTTGGGGGAATGAATACAACCGGTCGTAGTGAGAGCATAAATGCATTTTTTGATTCTTTTATTAGACCAGGAATGACCTTAAAGGAACTTGTACTAAAATGTGAAGAAGCATTAGACAGTCGTTATGAAGCATTTAGACGTGCAAAATTCGATTCTAAGCATAAGGTTCCTATTTTGACATTGGATATGAGTTTAGAGAAGCATGTCGGGAGCGTGTATACAAGTGAGATATTCAAATTATTTCATAATGAACTAAGAGGTATATTAGGTAGTCGACGAGAAAAGATAAGCGAGGAATCTACAAAGCATATATATCAAGTTAAAGGTGCATCTGATTTAGGGAAAATAGTGCAAGTTCTACATGACACAACTACAAAGGAGTGTAGTTGTGAGTGCAAGTTGTTTGAATTCAAAGGAATTTTGTGCAAGCATATATTATCTATATATCATGTGTACAATGTCGATAGAATTCCTTCAACTTACATTATGCATAGATGGACAAAAGATGTCGTGGATCCTATATTTACATGTAAGGTTAAATCTAGAGCAAAGTCGCTTACATCCCTTGAAAGCTTTCAATTGAAGGAATCAATCAATGAGCTCTATGATATCTGCGGACTATCAGAAGATGTTGTCAAGTTCGTGAGGAAAAGAATTGATGAAGTGATAGTTTCCACTAAGCAAGAATTCAGTGACCTTTTGGGCAAAGCAATAAGTGATGAGAGCCCCGAGGAAGGAAATACTAGTTTTCAAGAGAACTAGTCCACCAAAATTAATGATCCTAATGTTACTCAAACAAAGGGGAGAAAAAGAGCGTCAAAGAGTAAGGAAATAGGAATTCGAAGTGGACTTGAAGAAGCATCAAATCATACCAACCGGTGTTCGATTTGCAACAAAACCAATCATAACAAACCCAGGTGCCCGGAATTGAGAAATCAACTTTAATTTGACATTTGAAAGCTAATTGACCGTGTAGGAGCTCTTTATATGGTACTTTGTTTACTTTATCATTATTTTACAAGATTATCGACCTTCGTTTACATAATTTGTTTTGAGAAATTGTTCGGATATAATTTGAATGAGGACAACTTAATTTATCTTTCTTCTTGTACCCAATAATGCATCATATACGAAGATCAACCTTTTTGCATAAGTAATAAGAACGTACATAGTCAATTAATATATATTTAATCATCATTACAATTGACATATTTTTAACGTTAATTATTTTGAAGTGATAGTATTATCAGCAAAGTATTGATCTTTGATCCAGGCGGTCAAGGAAACGCCTCAACCTAGCTAAGCATGGCTTACGGGGTGTGTCGAGTGGTGCTATTAAATGACGATAAGTCGTATCAACTTCATAACCGGCTCAGGGCTTCCTAGTCTGTTGAGCCGGAATTACGAATATAAAGGAAGTTTGTTGTTTGGACAGCATAGACTCCTAATCCGTAAAGGATCCAACTTTCCTCATCTGATAAGGAAAGTGCATCAATGAATCCTATTAAGGAACAAATTCCTAATTAATCGGGATGCCTTGGAGGATGGATCCTACTTAGGATCGGACTTTCTTGGTAAGGTCGGTTACAATGCCTATAAATACCCAAGAGCCTAAGGTAATGAGGTATGCAATTCTTAAGCCCTAGCCTAAATTATGTCACTTTCACTCTTAAAAACCCATTACTGACTTAGACATCAGAGAGTCCCCCAAAGGGCATCCCCGATACTAACCCTTGTGTTTGTAGGTGGAAGAAGACGGCTGAAGTTAGAGAGTTCGATGATTTGGAACCTATTTTGGAGACTAAATCATCAGAAACAAAGGCTAAAATACGCAGAGCAATTGAAGCTACTGGAATTTCGTACACTTATGTGGCCTCTAACTTTTTTGCTGGCTACTTTCTTCCCAATCTCAACCAACCTGGACTCACTTCTCCCCCTAGAGATAAGGTTATCATTCTAGGCGATGGAAATCCCAAAGGTATGAATCTATGTATATGAATGTCACATCCAAATTCTTAAAATTAATCAAATTAAACATTGATGATGTAAACTTAATGTTCATGTATGAAACCAAATGATGAATTGAGAGCTCAATTACTTATTTCCATATGGTCTGGTTTTGCAACTTGCACTTGTTCCTTGCATATACTAGGCAGTTCAAATGTAGGAATTCATAACTAATGCAAGTTTTTTGCGGTTGATGAGCTTCGTTTGTTGTTTGATATATGAGTGACAGTTTCAATTCACATATTGATGATGAACAGCGATATTCAACAAGGAAAAGGACATCGGTACTTAAACAATAAAAGCTGTGGATGATCCGAGGACCCTTAACAAAACCCTTATCCTTAGGCCCCCGCTTAACATCTACTCATTCAACGATCTGGTTTCACTTTGGGAGAAAAAGATTGGCAAATCCCTTGAACACTCCTACATTCCAGAGAACCAACTCCTCAATAAAATCAAAGGTTTGTTAGTGCTGAATTCTGGTCATTCTTCTCTTTTTTCATTATCAAGATCAAAACATTCTTGTACCTCTCAACTTTGGTGTTTCAATACATAGTCGGTTTTAAAACTACAAATTTACATACCCCTAAGATCAAGAGCCCCAAATGTGATAGAGTGGATTTTGTTTAATGTGTTTCAGAGAGTGCAGCTCTACTGAATGTGATACTAGCCATTGGTCACTCGGTGTTTGTGAAAGGAGATCATACAAATTTCGAGATTGAGCCGTCATTTGGTGTTGAGGCTTCCTCAGTACTTTACCCTGATGTTAAGTACACTACTGTGGATGAGTTCCTCAATCAGTTTGTTTGAGCTGTGTTTTCATAGCTTATTATGAATAGTAATATTACTATGGATGAACTACCTTTTTTTATATAAGACTTTGGATGAACTACCTAGTTATACGTGTTCTTGTGTAAACAATCTATGCCCTGGCTTCAATATATTATATAATAACGTGGAATATCTTTTCAATTTTATAATGAGATTGAAGAATACTTTTTATTAGGGCAGCAGTGCATGTTGTTATTATAATGCTTTACGCTGATAATATTGTTCTTTTAGTGAAAAATGTGAATAACAATGTAAAGAAAACAGGAGAAACAGTACTAGTAGCCTTCAAACTGGGTGTGCACTTGCTTCGATTAGTGGTTTGCTGCAAAATCCCAGCAAAATGAAATAATAAATTATTGCTAAGATTTTGAAATTTAAGTGATTATGTTAAGATGAGATTTGGAGAGATAATAGCAGCCAAAATCTTGCTTCTACAAATCTAATAGTATCTAATAGCATAACATCATACACCTGTAAGATTCTATCTGTTAAAAAAAATTGAACTAAAACAATCAAGACAAATAATAAGCATGATAAATGTAAGTTATAAATTATTGTCCTATAATTAGGGATGATAACGAGCCGAACTGAGACAAAAATCTATCAGAGCTCGTCTTGAGAAGGAAAAAGTTCAAGCTCTGCTTGGTTCAAAGCTAGTCGAGCTTCAAAAGTTTCAAGTTCAGCTCAAACTTGTGAAAAGCTCGGCTTGTTACGCGATCTCACAAGCCTAGACTAGCTTTCTTTACCTAAATCGAATTTTTGGCCTTTATATTCTTAAAAACATAATATATTGATTGAAATATATAATCCAATAAAAAAAATGTAAAATTTTAAAATATGACTTGGAATGAACACAAACACAATGTCCTTGTATTACATATCTCTAAACCAAATCGACAATGCACAAATATAATCGTAGAGGGTGAAATTTTCACATATTTTGAATAAAAACTGTTTGAGTATGTTTGCGACTTTCAAGCCGAACTTTAAAATGCACGACTTGGCTTGTAACTATGTTGTGCCAATCTCAAACTCTATTCAAGCCCTATCAAACTGAGATTTGACGAAGCCAATCTCAAACCGTTTGTGAACCTTTTAAGTTGTCAACATCTTCACATAAAACTAGACCTATTCAATAGGCGGGCTGGGTCGGGTTCGAGCCGGCTTGGCCAGGCCTCCCATTAAACAAGTCTATCCATGCCCAATTCAATTCATGAAATTTGTATGCAGGCTTGGGCCGGGTCGGACTTGAGCTAAAAATTTCATTCCCAAACCCTACCCAGCCTGCCCGTCATAAATATTATTAAAAAAATATTTCAATAAAATTAAATAAAAAAAATTATACTGCAAATCAACAAAATAATGAATAATATTACTTTCTAGTTTCTAATATTTTGTTATCACATAATTATACACTAAAATAATGAGTAATATTTAATTAGTGGTATTTAAAATTAGAAAAAAGTAGTTTACATATATAGTAGTATTCGGGGTCAGGTCGGGCTGAGCTCAAGGTTCTAAAATAAAAACCAAATCCAACCTATCATATGTTCGGGCTTTTCTTGAGTTTGGACCGGGCCGGTCCTAAATTATAAAAATTATTGTTCAAACCCTACCCACATAGGACGGGCTCGACCGGCCTCGGGGTTTTTGAATAGGTATACGTATAACTACACCTACCTTGGTGAAACCAACATTCATAAAACCTTGACCTTTCTCTTGTGAACTTCCCTCGCCTACCGTTGGATAATCTCACTCTAAATATCTCAATCTCATTCGCGGAGCACTTTATTCAACTGAACATTATTTCAAAAGCATTAGTGTAAACTGTAAAGCTGAGGGGAAGAAAATTATGAGAGAGAATGGAGTTACATTTTCCTTGTAAGGATTTCCAATTTTTTAGATGAAGATGTACCAATCGATCTACCTTCAAATAGTGAATGGAGTTAGACTTAGGAGCACATTAATTGAAAAAAGGTAAAATTTGACAAATGTCGCCCTCAACTTACGAACGTGACACTTTGCTCCCTCAACTTGGCAAAAACGCACCAGTTTGTCCCTCTCATTGCCACGTGTCAACTCCTGATTGTAGAAAGAAAAACAAAAAAAATATTAAATTTTTGAAAAGTCAAACCAACCAAAATTTGACATGTGTCATTGAGGAGGACAAATTAGTGCGTTTTTGCTAAGTTGAGAGGGCAAAGTGTCACGTTCATAAACTAAAGCATCTATCAAATTGTGCCACTTGAAAAGATGGTTTTGATGCATTATTCGTTAAAGAAATTAGAAATGAACATAAACTTTGGTTAGGAGCATGAGAACAGTAAAAGAAAGGATTATAAAGAAAATTAAGTTTGTTAATTACTTGAATGTCCTTCAAAATAGGTGTTACACTAGTGAGTAAATAGAAAGTCAAAAGTTAATTTTTTTAAATAATTAAAAAACTTTTTAAGAGACTTTCTTTATGATTCCACCATATTGGTGGAATATTGATGGGAATGGAATTTGATTAAGGAAGACATTTTCCTTCGTTTCCTTTTTACTTAAAAAACTCTTTCATCCCAAGTGTGATAATCTCATCCCTTACCTTTTCTACAAAGTAAACCTTACCCAGGCAAAGTGTAAATGAAAGAAAAGGAAAAAAATGGGACAATACCACATTTAAAACTAATTAATGGATTTTTAAAGGAAGATAATCATATGAATTATAAATATATATATTCTTACATATAGTTGTTTGTTGAATTATGAATGGATATATATTGTAACATATAAAAAAAGAATGAAGAAAAAATATTGGAATGTAGAAAATGCCTCCCTTTCATATTTCACCAAAACTGTAAAAAAAATGGAGCACAATGGAAGTTAGTTCATTCCATTGATTTTCATGAATTTTTTGAGTTCATTAAGGCTTTTAATTTGGTTTTCCACTATGGTCCCTTCATATTGGTGGCGCTTGAGTACGAGAGGACGAGAGGTTGTCTTAGAATGCTCCTCTGATTGACGATGTTAAATTCCAAAAATACCAAATTGCTCCAAAACACAAAACACCCTCACATAGGTATTGATAACAAGGTCTAAGCTATCTTTTGTATCTTATAAAGTAAGAGGTGTTTCTGTTAGATAATGAATTATAGCTTATTATTTATAATCTGCTTATAATTTATTTTTAACTTATTAGAGTGTTTATGTTTGCTTGTTTTTAGCTTATAAGCAGCTTATACGTAGACATGGCCAAATGGTACCGAAACCATGGAACTGAACCGGAATCGAAATCGGTTGGAACCGGAACCGTCAAGAACTGGGTAAATAAGGTGTAGGTTTAGGTTTGTGAAAATATGAACCGGAGAATCGAATGGAACCGGATGGAACCGGCGGTTCCCGTTAAATATTATTTTAATTAACATAAAAATGTATGTTTTTAATATATTTAAGAAACCATATTGTTTTGTAACATATATTAAATGTTTAAAACTAATAATTACTAAGATTTAAATATATAATATTAAATTTTTAACATATATTAAGACTTGAACGGAAACCCGTGGGAACCGGATATATGAGGTTTAGGTTTATTAAAAGTAAAAACCAGAACCGGCGGTTCCGGAACCGTGGTCATATGTACTTATACGTAAAAAAGAAAAAAAAAACTCCACCTTCAAGTTTCTCAAAAAATAGATTATAATCTATAAGCTTAGATAAACACCCCCTAAATCTTAGATCGAGACTTAATCCACTCATCCGATAGTAATAAAGGCAAAGTAATGACTACACAATAACAAAAAATTTACCTAATAAAAAAGGGAAAACTAAAAAAAAAAAGTAATATGTATTCTCTACATATGTAAAATATGGGCCCAGGAATTTTTTCATAAAGCGGCATTTGTGGTTAAAATGGCAGCAGAGAGGTTTTAATATTAAATTATAAAAAAGTGCATAATTTTATATTTCTGTTGTGAGATTGTTAATAAAATTATAATATTGATAACTTTTTATTTTAAAATGATGCATGTATTTTTTAATAAAACTATCAACAGCAACAGCAGCAACAACAACAATAATAATAATAATAATAATAATAATAATAATAATAATAAGCTGCTTTTGCTTTTTGAAAAATTGTGAAATAGAGAGAAATTATTTTTCGAAAGTAAAACACATTATTAGCGACAATTACATTAAATAAACAATAACATATTCTCCGTCAAATAATAATAACATATCAAACGTTTTTTAGATTTATCAATAACTACATTCATTCTTAGTTTAAAGTTAATTCCATAACTGTATTTTTTGTTAACAAATAATGTGAAGTTAGATTAATATAGTTAAAATTAACAATACTCTATACTAATTATAAGTATTGATAATACTCAAATACTATCTAAAAACTACAAATACGATAGATAAACATTAGAATAATATTATTATTAATAACAATGCACATCACTTAATAATTTAAATAACAATCTTTAATAGTATAATATAACAAATAATAAGGCTCAAGGGTAAAGTTTATGGGTTTTGGGTTGAACTACTGTGATGTCTAGGGCTAGGGCTGTAAATGAGCCGAATGTTCGAGCTCAGTTCGGTGTTCGATGCATTCCGCTCGAAAAAAGCTCGGTTCAGTTCGGTTTATTTAATAAATGAACAGTTCACAAACATAATTTTAAGCTCGATTTGTAAAAGAACATGAACATGAACACATCATAGCACGACTTGAAAGCTCGTGAACAAGCTCGACTAGAGGATCGTGAACGAGCTCGATTGGAGGCTCGTCAACAATTTTATGAACTAGCTCGATAAAAACTCGTTTAGTAACCTCATCAACATGTTTTAATATTTTATTTGCTTATTATATCAACAATACAGATATATAGTAAATATTTGTTTATTTCACACACAATTTAAAAGTATACTATAAGATAGAAGTGATAATATTAAACATCAGAAATATCTTAAATACATTTTACTCTAAATTGTGAGATCAAACCATATTTTAATCTTAAAACTCGATTTAAGCTACTTAAAATTAAACAAATATTTCAACTTAG
>CAOJBJ010908545.1:0-13549 GCA_948291685.1 Euphorbia celastroides | reverse complement strand
TCCCACTTTAATAATTGAACTAAACCATATTGATAATTTAAACTAATTAAATCAATGACGGTTAATTCATCAAATTAAACCTTACTTGTGAGACAATACGACGTCGTACGATCTCAGAAGAACTCAAATCCCGGTTTTCAGCAGCAGAAACCGAAACATGAACATGTAAATGATCATCACCGTCTCCACTTCCCTCAACATCAACAATTTGCTTCCTCTGTTGCCTCTTACAAAACCCCGTCGCTAAAGAATCCAGCATTAGAGTCCCAATCGAAGAACACATAGCAATAAACCCGGCAAACGAAAAACTCCCAAAAATAGAACTAATTTCACCCAAACAAGGCGAAGTAAGATCCCTAAAAGCCTCTGGAAGAATGTGAATGAAACTTGTAGCAAGTATAACTCCAGCAGCGAAGGCTTTGATCATGAAAAAGACGTCGTTTTCGGGTTTTAAAGCCGAGATTTTGTTCTTTAGCAATGGGAGAGTTACCAGACAAGAATTGCAGCAACTGAACTTGCTTTGTGCTTTAGAAAAACAGCTGCTGGTTGAGTTTTGGTTGTGTTTGTGTTGTGTTGTTGGTGGCAAAAAGCTCGGCTCTCTGCATAAATTCCGGGTTTGTTGAGAGTTGTTTGGGCGATGATGATGAGGATTGTGAGGAGGAGTTTGAACGGTGGACATTGAAGGTTGATCTTGATCATGATCATGGTGAGTTGAACGGTGGAGATTTTGGATTGATTTTAGTGATGGGTTTTGAGTGAGAGAGAGGATATTGGTTGGGATTTTTTCTTTTGGAGTGTGAAAAAATTGTGAGAGGGAATGGAATATTTATATGGTTGGTGATAAACTAAATGCTTGTTGCTCTAACAAAATAAGCAAGTAAATAAATGGTTGTTGTTTGTGAATATATTATGTGTTAATTTTTTTTATGAAGAAAGATCGATTTTTACATAAGTTAATATTTATGATCATCTCTACCTGCTCTGATTCTATATAAAAACACTCAAATATTTTTCATATATATTTTAAGGAGTATTAATTAGGGACTTCAACTTACGGATATACCCTTTGTAATCTTGAAGCATGGGCATTGATAATAATTGTTTCTCTTGAGAATATAATGTCATTAAGATGGGTAAAAGTAGAAAAAATTGATAAGTAACCTTGTGTATTTAAGATACGTCCAATAATGAGAATTTTGAATTGTTGTGTTTTGCGTCTTTTATATGAAACCAGAGGCAGTATTTAAATCAATTAATATTTTTTATGTTAAATTTAATATAATTATATAAATAAACCCTTTTCTAAAAAAAATCACGCTCCTTTTATAATGTGCGACTTCTGCACCACATTCTTTATCTAGAAACCATTTGTACATTTGTTCGAGAAACTTTCTAGCCTTGAGTTGCAATAACGCTTTTTTTACATAGCTATAAAATCAGCTTAAAAAACTATAGCACATCAAATAACGATAATTTTAAACTGTGACATTGTTAAATTTATTTAAAATGATATATGAATATTCTTTCCGAATTGATACCTTTAGATCAAGTCCAATTGTTACTCTAAAACTCTACTTTAAACTATATTTTTACATCATTTTCTCTATTTATAGAGTAACTTACTCCAACCATACTCTAAAATGGAGAAATGAATGGGTTACTCTATATTTGGAAGACCCTTACTCTATAAATAGAGTGATCTCTATTTATAAAGGAACCATTAGATTGACTATTACTATATCAATAAAGTAACTTTATGGAGCAACTATTAAACTTGCTCTTAGTGGAAAATGTCTTTAACCTAAAATTTAATTTTAAAACCAAAAGTGAACTTAATCTTGTAAAAAAAAAAGGCGATCATACTACTCATGGAAAAGTTGTGCTTGTAGGGATATTTTGGGGAAAAGCGTACAAAAGGAGTAAGTGTTGACAAAATGTTGACATCCATGCTATAAAATCAAAGAGCTTAGAATAGTTAAATTTAATTAATAGAACATAAATCCAACTTCTAATAAACCAATTTGTTGAGAATGCTATACATTTTTTTCTTTAATGTACAATGACTCACTCACATCACACATCTATTATTTTCTTCATAACTTATAAGGGTAAAGTTTTTGATTTAGCACGTAGCATCGCATCAACGGTTGAAAATCTGTACAATTATGTATGTTGTTGTTGATAGTTTTATTATTATAAGGATAACTTTTTGATTGTAAAACAACTAAAAGTAACTGTTTAATTATGGCAGCTAAACCCACAAAACTATTGCATTTACTTCTCAATGAGTTGTAATTAATTTGAAATGAAACATGGAAATAAAGCACAATATGCATTGGCAACCAAAAACAAAACCAAAAAAACATAGGAAATGTGTAGGAGTGGAGAACCTAAATTAGTTAGTTCACAAGAACATGCTTGGTGACGGTATACAAATTTGTCATGTTAAAAAATACCGAGTGTTCAGCAACTTTGTCAACGTATTTTTTTTTACCTTTTCAGATAAATAATTTTGAAAATTGAAAATGGAAAAAAGTTATAGACATTTTTTTTCAACGGAAAGATAGCAATGAAAGGGGAAAACCTAAAATCTGAGGTATAAGAACTGTCTTTGTTTTCTTGTAAATTATTGTACTAGTTTTTCATAACACATACAAATCATTCTTAATTTGGTCTAAGTTATTATTTGTCACTCTAAACTTTCAAACGTTTTATTTTATTCTCTCAACTTGACAAAACGTTTCACTTTATCCCCCCTCATTCACACGTGTCAATTTTTGATTGGTTTCACCAAGCTAATAACGGTTTTGATGCTTTTTCCCATATTTTTAAATTTTTCTTTAGCAATTTGTTCTCAAAGACTTGCATTATTTGAGCCTATATTTGTCAAGATTCAAAATTTTCAAACTTCCTTTTTCATTTCAACTCAAATCAAGTCAGTTTACAGTAAAAACAGTTTCAGCGGATGAGTCAATAAAAATGTGAACTCTGAAAGGCTTTGACCAATTATTGAAACCGACCTACTATGTTCTTCCATTCGTCACTAACATTAATGCTTTGGCAGTCTTGTCAAGTTGTTTCGTTTTGACCGATACTTTTTTATGTTTTAAAAGTGTCAAATAACCAGTTAAAGTTGATAAAAACGTTAAATAATTAGTTGAAGTTGGAAAAAATGTGCCTAATAACCAGCTAATGTTGACGTGACAAATAAAAAACTCGGTTGAAAAATCAAATTTTTTATTTATCACGTCAGCATTAGCTGGTTATTAGGCACATTTTTACTAAATTCAGCTGGTTATTTGACACTTTTGAAATTTCAGAAGAATTGAGTCAATACGAGTCAACTTCATAGAACTATATATGTGTTTTGGTTAATGCTTTTATTACATCAAGACTCTTTTTATCCAATTTACAGAATTTTCTGACATTATTCGAATTTAAATAGCAGTAATTATTCACATCCACTCCGACCTTATTAGTTATCTTATTCCTTACAAACATATTTAGTATGGTTCGAATTTGGTCCTAGTATATATAATAAGGCCCTAAATTGTTTGTAAGGATCTATTGCTAACATGTTGTTAAATTAAAATGACTAAATTGATCAAGATCCACCCCATTAGCCACTATACAAGAGACGAGATGATCCAAAATTCAATTTTCTCAAGTAAATGTCTTTGAAGCTTGTAATTTTATTTTTTTTCAAAATAAAAATCATCATTTAAAATTACGATGTTACAGAAAGTATTTTTATAATTAAATTATATTATTTAAAAATTATTTATTTAAATCCAAACAATTTTTAAAATTCTTTTTTTTACATTTTTTAAAATTCACATCATACTTTAATTTTAAAAAATGTCAAAATTTATTTATAAAATATATTATATTCATCAATTAACTTATAAAACCACAAATCTTTTCTAAAACACCACTTTAAAAAATGCTCAAAACCATATAGTATGTTTTTTAAATTTATCTTAAATAAAACTTACATATTCTTTGAAAATAAGATTTGGATCCTCTAACTTCGAAAAATAAAAATAAAATAACTTTCAAGCAATCATATTTATTCATTTTAAAATAAAATACTGAAATTTGTTGAACTTAAAAATAATAAAAATTAATTTTTAATCATTATCTTTTATCTCTCTTAGAAGATCATGAAATTAAATTAAAAAATATTTTCCTTGAAAATCTATTATCAAGGTGATATTATAGTTATTCGATATTTCTAACTTCGTTTCATAGACTTCAAGTTCTAACAGCTAGCAAACATCAATTACAATCACTCAAACCGAACTTCATACAACTACTTTAACAACTAAAGTATCACATAATAGCAATTACAACATAATACATACATTCATCTACAAAACGCAAAATCTCACAAAAACAACTCCAACAACATTAAAAAAACCACACACAATCAACTACAACCAACTACGCCGGACCAGTTCCGGTGACCCCCAAATCCGGTTTACCCTCCTCTTTTCCGGCGCCGAACACCGGCCCACCTTTGCCGGCGGCGTCCTCCACTTTATCCTGCAATTTATCTATCTGAATCATCCCTTGATCCTCTTTTGACCTCAGCTCCACCTTCGTTTTGTTCTCTCCGCCGCCCACGGAGGAGTACGTGGTGGCCGTCGTCGACCCCGGCGGCTGTGCTCCCTGTGCTCCGGACATTCTCCGATCAAAATGCGAGGTGAAAGATGGTGATGGTTAGGGGTTTATATGGTGTGGCCACCGCTGAAAATAGACGGTTGGCTTTGTCGGGAATGGAGGGGCCTGGTGGTTTCTGGTCCGTTGATGGTTATGTGAGGTGTTGTGGTGACCGTTGATGAGTGAATGTTTTGGGTCCGTTGATGGGAAATTATAGGGAACACCAAGCTTTTAACATCCACCCATCATCTAACCATTAAATAAATAATTAATTAAGTAAAAATAAATTATCAACGATTATATCATGGATGGATGTTAAAAGTCGGATAATCTCTATAAAAACCTGAGATTGAGATGGATAGTGTGGTGTAGAGATAAGATGAATGTATGTTAAATGATACGTGGCCTTCGTCTTGCCACGCGTCACATATAGATTGCCACCTCATCAAATCTTTCTAAATTATGTTGGGAACATTTTGCATATTTATCTCATTCGACGGGTCGACATTTATGGCATAGTATTTAGTTAAGTGTTGGTTAAATTATCGACCGTCAAATACAAGAAAATAATGACCATTATTCTTAACAATTTCCCCGTCATTGAAGATGAGAGTTAAAATCGAATTGAACTGGCTATCTCAAACTCAAATTTGGTGCATTATAGTTTTAAATAGTGAGTTAAAATGGTTTCTAGTCTAGCTTGAACTTGAACTTAGCTTAAAATAAGGTTAACCAAGTTATATTCAAATTTTAGAATGTTGTAATGTTGATAGTCCAAAATGAATTTAAATTTGGTTTAACCCCTCGACTTCTAAGTTTAAGAAACTCTCTTATCATATTACAATATCGTTTTGGCTAAAAGATTAAGTTGAGGTAAAGATTGATAGTAATACTTACAGTTTCTTACAATCCAAAAAAACCTAGTAGCTCAAGTACATGAAGATCTAAATTTGTGGATTGGCGGAAAGGGGAAATTGATTGGGATGTAGGGGCTTTTTTAAGGGAGCATCCGGTATTTTTAGGACTACACAATTCAATACTTTAAATTTAATAGAGACTTAAGTACACATTTAATCATATCTTAAAACAAATTAATCAAGTTATATTAAAATTTAGAATGCTAATAGTCTGAAGAATTTAACTTTAGTTTAATCATCGATTTCTAAGTTTAAGAGATTATCTTATTATATTATAGAACCGTTTTGATTAAAGATTAAGGTGAGAGTAAAGACTGATTGTGTTATTTATTATTCCTTAATACTGTCTAAAAGTGAACTGAAGATCGGAATTCGTGGATAGGTAAAATGGGAAAATTGATTGGGATATACAAGAGAGAAAATGGTGATAGAAGTACAGGTTGATGGTTGCTTAGAGGTTTAACGTATCGGGACTTTCCTGAAGTTGTCTCGAATTGTCCCTCGTCTCTCTGAACTTTTAAGTGTGCTTCTCGTCCCCCTTGAACTCACAAATATATACCTATTAGCTCTCTTCAACTTACAAAAATGCACTACCTTGCCCCCTAAATGTCACATGTCGATTTCTAATTGGCTTGACTTTTCAAAAATTTCATTTTTTTCCATCCAATCATAAGTAACACGTGGAATTCCTAGGTTTAAAGACACTTTTTTGACAAGTTTAGAGGAGTGAGAGGCTCTTATGAACAAATTCAAGAAGGCGAGAGACACACTTAAAAATGCAGGAGAGTAAGGGATAATTTGAAACAACTTCAGGGGTTCCGTTGCTTAGATAATTGAGTGCGAAGAAGATAAAAAATGATGAAATTCATCCCTATAAGGCTTCCAACTCAACCCACACTCGAAATTGAGAACTGGATTATTAGGCAAATTTTTGTATGGGCCTCTTTGGTTTGGTTTCTCTAATTATCAGCTGCAAATTGTAATAGAACATTTCATTTAATTTCATAATAAAGTCGCCTTTTATTATGTACATTTTTCGACAGAAGTGCCAAATTAATACTTAAATGTCTAATTATTCAAACACTAGCGAAATAACATTATAGTAGCATTCCTTCTAAAGTCAACTTTATATTCACACTTGATCTGATAATATTTACCATTCCTTATATAGTCAACTTTATTTTTACACTTGATCTCATAATATTTCGAGGATAAAAAGATCAATTACAAGTATTTATTTCATAACTACAAGTCATCAAAGTGTAGACATTTTTTTAAAAATAATTGTTGCCAATTTTGTTGATTGCCGCGTTTTATACTTACCATTCACACTAATCTGCATTCTATTAAGAAGACGAAGGCCACCAAACTATACCTTTTGGATTACATGACATGTTATATTTGTTCCAAATAATTATAACGAAAATTCAGCAATTTAAACTTCGATCAAAGAAATGAAAAAGATTTTAGGGTGACTTTTACTTACTCCCTCCATTTTTCTATTTCTGTCTACACAAAATTGGCAAATGGGAGGCCAAAGTCAACAAGAATCCCCATTTTCTTATCACATTATTGATTACTCCAATGATCAACCCCATCGATTTCATCATCACCGTTGACCCAAAAAAAGTAATTCAATCCAACGGCCGCCAGGCCGAGGCGGTCAAGAGAGACAAATCCTTCCACCCCAATTTCAATCACCCATTTTCCTCCTCCACCATAGTATACCCTTTCCAGGGTATATCCCCAGCAACAAACTCGCCTGGGCCGCCGGGTTTCCCCCCAGCGAAACCGGGTCAAACCCGACCCGCCTCAACTCCTCCCCCCACCTCTCAATTTTCACCTCTCCGGTCCTCTTCGGGCCCCCACGGACAGGATATTCCTAATCTCGCAGCCAAACAGCTGCTGCTCTACCGTATGCCTCTCTACGCTCTCCGCACCCAACCTGTCCCCCAGCGCGTCGAACAGCGCGCTGTAATAGTGGAGCACCTCCACGAACCGCCCGAGAAAAGTCCCGGCGTGGCTCAGATCTTGTTCAACGGTCGTGATTAGTTTAGGTTTTAGCAGAGTCAGTAGACTCAACGTACCTGAATCGCTCCCGCTGATGTCGTAGAGTCAGGGGTGCATCCAGTGGACCACAACCGCCTCTCGCGGTCTGATTCCGAGTTGACTCGGATCGGTGACGCTTCCGATTTTGCCTTCCACCGGATGGAACTCGAAGGGGAGGCCGAGTGCGGCTACGAAATCGGCGAGTCGGCGGCCGGTTGAGTCGAGCAACTCGGCGGAGGAGCCGAATCCGGTGATTCTCATGGAACGGATTTTTTTTGGACCGGGAAGCGAGGATGTGGAACAATCCTGGCCATTGGAGGCCTTGCATGATGTCGAAATCGATGAGGTGGATTCGATCCTCGCCTTCCAACGCTTGGAAGATCGCTTGATTGGCGGTGAAGTGAGAGAATTTTATCAGTGGACTGATCGAGTTGTAGGACTGGAAAGCGTTGAAGATTTTCTGCGACTGAGTTAGGGTTAGCGATTTGGACGTTAGAGGCGAGTAGGTACCTAAACAGGAGCTCACAACGCGCGCTTGAAGAGCATGAGCGAAGTACGATCCGACTCGCTCCGGCGACGATCCGAACGGCGACGACAACTCCGATATATCCGGTAAAAGATCGGCCGCTTCATCGAGATTATCCATAGCTACCCACTCCGCACACTGTAGCAAAAGACCGAGGAGTTTTAGCCCCGTAGACTCTGTAGATTCCTCCTCAACGCCGGTTCTATTCTCGCCGGATATATTCTGCCGCTTCGCAGAAGGATCCTCGTCGCCGGCGGCGGTAGCATCCGCCTCGCTTTCGCCGCGCTTCGTCTTCATCGAGGTGGAAGAACCGGTAGTTTTGAGAGCGGAATTCACTGGCGATTGAGGGATTAAGCTCTGGAGCATTGTCGGAATAAAAAAAAAAAGAGGAAAAAATCAAACGAGAAGTGAAGAAAATTGTGTAACAAGGATAGGAGGTACAAGTGAAAAAAAGCTGGAGATTTGTCAGGGAAGAAACGGAGGGTTGGGATCTGTTTGGATGGCGAGAAAGTGAGGGAAAATTAGTTGGGAAAAGGGGAATTGCTTTTTTGTTTAATAAGGGAAAACGGCGTTTTTTTTAGGATGTCGTTTGCTAAGTTTTATTGGAAGGAGAGATTAGGGAGGGATTGTTGTTAATTAATTATGGATTAAGTGAATAATTATAATTAAAGACGTCAGTGGATTGTTACGGTCGTTTTGTGGTTAAAATTTAGGCGTTTGAAATTGTCTTGTGTGAAGGATGTTGAGATGTCTAATTATTAATAATTTTGCTTCTTGGTATGTTATTATTTAACCACAAATTATTTGATTATTTGTTATTGGTATCATTGGAATAAATTTCACATTAGATGAAAAGTATAGGGCTATATATTAATACCATCTTGTGTTTATTTAGCTTTGAAACTATTTATGAGAAAATTATTTGTAGAATTATTAATATTAGTAACTCCCTTATATATTCAATTTTGGTCAAAATGCTCATTTATGTGTATTTCTTTTGTGGAATAGTTGAGATATTACATAACATGACCGTTCTAGTTTACACATAAAGTACTTACAAAGTTAACATCACTATTTTCAAGGGTAAAAACTTTGTTAAAAGCAAATAACGTTAATACATCAAATGTACACAAAATAGGGATTTCAGCTAAATAGTTCACTAGAAGTTTCACATGAATATTAAAATTCACATATTGCCCATGAATTCAAGTTATGAAATTAACATCTATTTACATTTATTTATTAATTTTTAATTGTTATAAAAGCTGACTTTGTAGAACCAAATTGATATTCACAATGAATCATTTTAATCGGTTTCAACTAAAAGTTAACAGTGATTTAAAAGTCGAATTATGACAATGTTTATTCTATAAATTCAAAGGTTCAAGTCGGTACAAAACTTTTGAAGATGAAGGTTATGCAATTTCATAACATATGATTGAATTCCATAAGAAAAGGTCTTCCACATCCAAGTCACACTTGCGCTAATTTCATCAGAAAGACTAGATTCAACCCAAAATTCGAGCTAAAACTTTAAGGTCCTCGATATATTTTGTTTTTGTTTCCAAAACATAAATAATTACATTAATTCAGTATTAAAAATATGGCACACGGCGTATATGCATACAATCTGCACGCCATTATTATAAGCATCATACAATGGCCTTGTGAACTAAAACTAAAATCACAAGGCGACTTTCGTTTCACTTCAACTCGATAACAAACTTATCTCTGATAGTTGAGCCTGAAAACTGGAGACATTATCGAATACAGAACATTTCATGAATCCTGCAGTGCTTCAAATCTTGCAGGAGTATCAATGCCCGCCATGCAGCAAAGGCCCGAAATTAATATGACAAGCAAAACAAGCCCCTGGAAAACGAAAAAGACGAGATGAAACATTTGACCATATAAGGGGATTCCATTGCAAGACTAACGGTATAATAGGCGCCATTGAATCTGCAAGTCTGTTTTCAACACAGAAAAAACGACAGGAAAAGGACCTTTTTGAGACCCTGTGGTATTACTTTATTTCTCATTCAGTCCCTAAGCTATCTATATATGTTACCCATATGGTACATGTGTTATTCAAGAATTGTGTAAAATAATGTTAATGAAGCTAACACAACACAGGGCCAACAAAGGTGACATAATGCATAATACAAGGATCAAACGAATAATAAGTGCATAGCACAGGGACTATATAAGCAACAAACAATTGCATAATATAAGAACCAAAAGGGAAAAGCGTATACCAGAGAGACTGAATGGGCAAATAAGTAATACCACAAGGTCCAACAAGTGGTTTTGCCAGAAATAATGATAACAACAGTAAATAGAATTTCTACTCTCTACAGTGTCTTTTACATGCCTCTTGTGCAAGATCTTTCGACATATCCTAAACAAATAGAAAAACATTTCTCTCCCTCCAAAAGAACACGAGCAATCTTGCAATTAAAAAAACGCAGATGAATTTGTTTCATAGACACCTTTCCTACCGTGGTAAAGTAATGAAAATGCAAAACGACAGTTCGGGAAATTAAGATTCATTATCAAAAGAACTAGTAACACAAGATGTTGGAACTTACAACAAAAACTCCCTCCAATAGAGTTGATTTGAACATGCAAACTTCATCACAAAATACAGAACCGGCTGATCCATTTCCAACACCTCCTTCAGCAAGAAATCTATCCAGTGCTCTATGAGAAGGATACTGAATTGATAGATATGGACTTGACACATAGAGGACTTCATACTTCGCTCCTAGTTTCACCATGGAACCGATAAGCTCAGACAGAGTTTCGCCTGTACATTCAAAGTATATGCATAAATTCTTTAGGAGAATTAATCAAATTTAATAGTCTTGGTATCAAACTAGGCCGATTTTTAAAAAACACCATGGCAACTTTTTATAGCCAGACTGTCCTAGGCGTTTTTCCCACTTCGGTGGCGATAATAGGCAGGTGTTAGGTATTGAGAGTATCTGCTGATGTGGCAGGCTCTTATAATAGTTAGTTGGGTTGTTATTAGAGGTTTAGTATAAATACTTGTTGAATGTATTGAATAATCAATGAATGAACAATAACAGAATTACTCTCTCTCTCTCTCTCTCTCTCTCTAATTTCTCTTCCTCTCTCTTCGATCTTGCTACTCAGCTCTTCTTCTTCCTAATCTCTTCTTCTTTTTCTAAATTCCGATCCGATTCAGGCCAAGTCTTGACAGCAGGTCAATATTTTAACAATTGTTGCCCTAGGCGGGAATTTCAAGAACACCAACTTTCTTATGTAACAATTGGTTATTTAAATTATTTTTTTAGCATTTCATTATATTATAGTGAAGTATTTAGTTGAATTTATATTTGTATATCATAAAGAATAAAATGCAGATTGCCCTAATCACCGCCCAGGCACTAGAAGAAGCCATTGGTCGCCCGACTAGCGCCTAGCAGTTTTTATAACATTGATCAGTATTTTCTAGCAAAAGAGAACTTAAGAACCTTCAGTTTGAGGTTTCTCTAATCCTTTTGCAGAAAGATGGCCTTCATGGCAAAACACAATCAGATCCGCTTGCCCGTTTAATCTCTTTTCCATCTTTGAAACAAGATGATCCTACAGATAAAAAATCAAAAGACAAGTTGAAATTATAATTGATCCAAAAAATAGATAGGCATATAGCATTGGAAGTCAATTTACTTGAACTGCATGAAGATCTAGAAGCTTTTCTAAGTTATCGCCCTTGACAAAACACGACTCTGAAAAGGCAACACTACTAATGCCAACGTCATCCCCACAAGTGTCAGCAAAGCCCGAAAACAATGAATTCTCAATTGTTTCCTCCTCAGATAAAGCAACATATGAGAATGCCATGGAGAAGTTAGATTTTGTAAAAGAGGCCTGCGCAAATTTGGGAAAAAACATAGAAAAAAATATAATACTAATACAAACTTCACAATTCTCAATGTCATCAAAGACCAGCAACAATTACCTTTAGCAGATTAACAAGAGCTGGATCAACACTTTTGCTTGCAGCAATATCCGAGGACAGCAGCTAGGAAGTGAAAAGGATGCAATCAGTGCGAGAGAGAGAATAACAAATGGCAAATGAACATAGAACCTCAATACACAAACTACCGAAGATTGCAAACAAATGCAATTTGTTCCTACTTTGGGCTATCATATAAACATTACTTCCAGATTATGATAATGATAAACACCATACCTCTCTGCCAACAAAAACAAGCGCCACATCTATGGGCTGTTGATTCTTTCTCTCTGAACACTACACATAAAAGTCAATTAGAGAATGTTAGCAATGAACAGAAATCATCGAGAATTATATATATGAAATTCTAGTTAATCAAAGAAAGAGATTCATTAGCATAAAGGATGGGTTTCGAACCAGAAAGTTTAACCAGCCCCCATCAGTAAGAACAGAATCGGCAAGATCCCTTGAAGACACGGTTTGGTAATTCACTGCATCATCTATTCTGTTGATTGGAAACATTGCACACATCAGTACAGTAACATACCGTTCAATTCATCTCAACAAATATAAAGCTTAAGAAATGATATATAACAGTAAAAGCTGAAGATGCATCACTGAATAAGTATCAGAAAATTCCAGACGCATAAAATAAGCGATTGTAAAATATTAATATGGCCATATTGTGGCCAAACAGAAAACGGAAAAGGGCAAATAAGATGCTACAAATGCATGTACAATATGCAGAAAAGGTTCCAAGTGAACTCAGATGAACCGTTTCTATTTTAAGCTAGAAGATGAATTCATTTTTAAACATATAAAAATGCAGATGGCCCAAGATAGAGTTTCATAAGGTCAGATGATTCATTGTTGGTTGTTGGCATATAACAATACAGAATAAGAATGATAGCCAAACCAAGATTCTAAATCCGGGCATAATTCAGTGAACAAACTTATCTATGACATGAAGAATAATATCTCTTTACCGTCCCAAAATGGTATGTGATCATATCTACAGGAGTTTGTTTAAAATGCTAGCTTCATGTTCTCAAAAAATCTCCATAAAATTCTATTAAAGTATATTCTGGGGTTTCATTTGTAGAATCCATCACATATGACAAATGGTTGATCTTTAAAAAGAAACTACAGCATTGCTTCTAACTTTACAGTAAACATTGACACTGGCAGATAAAAAGCTAGGTGTTGGGAATGTGATTAGACATGAACAAAAACCAATGTGTTACATGTGGTATACTTCGTTCACCCAAGGGTTTAATTCAAGAAACAGTAAGATGTATATCGAAAGAAAGTACGTGATTTATAAAGAGGAATAAGAAGCTTTCCAACATTTTGCAACTTATCAACTTTTTGCAGAGAAAGTACACCAACAATAAGCACAAGTTAAAAAGATCA
>CAOJBJ010908535.1:0-11689 GCA_948291685.1 Euphorbia celastroides | reverse complement strand
GGCTTTATATCCTCCTTAGATTGTTTGTGTATGGGAATTTTTGTTTTAAAGTTCAAATTTATTATTCCGATTTCTCATTTTTGTAAGAAGTGGATACAAAATACATCAAGAAAATGTATTGTAGCTTTTATTAGAAGTATTTAGGGGTTCATACATGAAAGTTGTCAATATACGCATTTTTGCAATGAATTCCTATATAATGTTTTTTTCGTGCGTTATTTTTTGTTATATTGTTTAATTAAATCAACCGAGAATTCAATTAAATGAACTTTGTTGAGTTTCTTATTTGTATTATTTGCTTTTTATAGGTAATAAAGAGGAAATATATTTTGATTCCAATGATCAAGCTTGGCTAGAATCTGATGTTGAAGATTTTCAAAGTGTTGCTAGCGGTAAGTACTCCGAACCTCCTTTTTCTAAGTTTCCATTTGGAGATTTTGATATGATAACGCACGATAAATTTGACGTTTTTGTAATTTTTTAAGTAGTACTTAAACGATTTATAAAATATATTTTGATATGTAACATGACTATAACACGATAATATTGAAATCCTATAGATTCTTCTCCAACGGATACTGGAATGAGTCCTCCACTTCAAGAGTCCGATGTGTTAGCGGTTGGAGACACTTCTTCAGCCGAATCAAAGAAGCAACTAATCGAGCTTTTTCGAGATAACATTACCAATGATGTCGATGAAAACGAAGAGATAAAAATACCAACAACAACAACAAATTCCACTGGCTTTAACCAATCATCAAAAAGTAGAGAAACAACTCCGAACCGACAACCGAACCAAATCAAGCCAAAATCGCCACAAACGGGTTGTTGCCTGCCGAACTTGGTAAGAAGCTCGAGCTCTTCATCGAGTGAAAAGACAAGCTCTTCATTGAGTGAGAAGAAGAGGAAGTAACTAATTGTTGATGCGTGGTAATAAAAGTACAGAGGTTATGAGAATATATACAGTAATTAATTAAGATTATTGGTTGGCTTTACTTAATTAGTTACTTGAGTGGGTCATGAATTGGTCTCTTTCTTCATATAAAAAATGTGTTGAGAAAATCATTGAGGTTTTATGTTTGTGATTTATGTTGATGTGAGGGTTTATACGGTTGTAATTTGTTGGTTTCTGCTTGGTTTACAAAGATAGTTTTGTTTATGCTTTTAAGATGATTATGTTCTTAAAATTTTCAATCGCGTTACTAGAGAGTTTTTTCCATGACTTTAGATTGCACCTGAGAGTGCTGCAATGGCTACATGTTAGCAAAACATATTGTTATAGTTTAATTTTTGTTACGAGAAAAAACACAACGATACTTTTCCGTGAGTTGTGTTGCTTATTGTACATTGAAGTAATTCAGAGGGTGCGTCTGATTGTTGGTGCTTTTTAACCTATCGCGTGATATACGGGGAGTTTAGAAGTAACGAGTTGAAGTGTATCGTAAAGATGAAATACTATTTGGTGGAGAAGAGTTGTTTTAGAAATTTCTGTTGAAAAAATTTGCTTTTGTTGAAAAAATTTCTTGTTAAAATTTGCTTTTGTTGAAAAAATTTTGTGACTATAGCTTGACTATAGGACTTATAATAGGTTTTAGTGCATTGAGAAACCCTAGAGGATATCACAAGAAAATCCAAAATTAGAGTCCGAGAGCTTTCATGAGTATCATTTCATCCCTAGGAAACTAATTGTACCAAATGTGAGGATTGTTTCGGTAACAAGAGAAAGCATAGAAAATTTTTTCGATCGTGTATTCTTCAATATGGAGTAAATCAGTTTCTGATTCTGAACAGATTTAAGATCAAAAGTTCTTGGATTTGGATTAAATAAACCAGCTCAGCTCGGATTTGTATTGGAACTCTGTAACTCTCAAAGTATTTCTGTTATTTTTTGATGATTTACAAAGAAGAAGTTCACTGCTTTATATAGCAAATTTTACATCTAAATAAAGGAAAAAATCACCAATAAATGTATACAATAAAATAGGAGAAATCTCCTGATTTGTTGGGATATGATGAGTGATTTATGCTGATCCCTTTCCTTTTCTAACATGCTGATCCCTTTCCTTTTCTAACAATTTGAACTAACTTCCTTATTCAAAGTACACCAATTACTTAACTCTCGGTCGTATTCTGGAAACACTGGTAACTACAACTTAAGGTTGCAACCACTTCAAGGCTCACAGCACTCCATACCAAATGTAAAAAATTTGCAGCCTCTCTATTGCAAGAATTTCTTTTGAATTGAAGCATCAGATAATTCAACCATAACTGATAAACTGGAAATATAATGAATAGTCTTGCTTGCCTCGATTAAATATCTGTCACGGGGCACATACTAGTAGTTCAACTTTGTATCAACCGTTACAAGTTGTTTGCTTCATGCTGACTAAAACCAACTTCAATGCTCAACATGGTTCAATTTTTTCGGGTTAAAGGTTCAATTTTTCTTTTTAAAGCAGAAACCTTCATGCTGAGCATGGTTCATTATCGAACATTGGTTCATATGCAAAATCCAGTTTCGGTAGGAGATGAATGAGATTCACTTACAAATTGTTGCTTTGAATAATGAATTCGCCAACCAACATAGCCAAATTCATCCAATTTCAATTTAGTGATTCA
This sequence comes from Euphorbia celastroides, assembly GCA_948291685.1. Lineage (NCBI taxonomy): Eukaryota > Viridiplantae > Streptophyta > Magnoliopsida > Malpighiales > Euphorbiaceae > Euphorbia > Euphorbia celastroides. The sequence goes on along the minus strand of CAOJBJ010908535.1, from coordinate 9,070 downwards.
TTCATTTCTGTTGAAACTGACATAAAACCAACTGAAAAGGGAAATTCCTTTTGAAAGTTGAATGAAGAGCAGCCAAGAGATCTCACAGAGTCCAACTTGTTAAAACTATGCTCGTCTTTCCCAATCAACCCTTAACCTACATGTTAAAATGGTAGATCCAAATTGTCAGATTGAACTCTGAGATCCGAGTCAAACCAACAACACAGATATGATCAAAATTGATCAGATTCAACTGAAACTACATCAATCAAACAGAAAAACAAAGATCTCATCTTGTAAAACCACTGCGTCATTATAATCTCACAAATTACGATCCCATTTCATTATTTATATAATTGCACTAAAAATGAGAGATTCGACTGGACTTGTAGGGCTTTAGCCCGAAGGGCTCGTAGGGCTTTACCCCGAAGGGAGCCCTTCCAGAAATTCTCTAAAGGCCAAAGAGGGGGTTTGGAAATAGTTTTCAACCAGCAATTGACGCGCCTCGGTTAGAACCTCACTAGCTGCGTCATTGCCCCAAGCGCAAAGATATATAGCCCTGTGAACAGCAGTCCTTTTATACTCACGTGGGCCCCTTCTTTAGTGTATATTACCGGTGTGGGATACTGTTCACCTTCAATTGCAGGTATTCCAGATTTACCAAATTTCTTCTATTCATGTCACTGAAAGTTATTGTGTTCAATGGCCCGGATTATAACTTATTTACTGATATTTAGTTCGATTCATGGCAAAACTCGTAATCTGTGTTTGTGTTCTTTAGCAGACTCTAATATGCTCTTGATAGTATGTGTTTTCGGTTTTCAACTTTGCATCCATGATGCAGATGGAAAGTATTGGGGCTTTCTGTGAACTTTTAGATAGTTGTGGAGACACTGAGCTCTGAATCTAAACAAAAATATGGTCTAAGGGGATAGTAGAATTAGATGCTCAAGTTCTGGTAAATCATATAAACTCTACTGAGTCAATTTTTTTCCCCAATTGGTTTGATTTGTAACAATTGTAGGCATTACGGAGATAAGAGAAGTTAATATTGTTTTCTTTTCGTTATCAGATCGTTCATTTCTTAACTAGAGCGGCTGATTCTTTGACATACAATGACGAGTGGACTTTCTATCCCCTTTTTTCTCAGAACTATAATGTTGAGCTTGTTTATTGGAAGTTAATTTGATTCATGAAAAACAATAGAACATTGCTAAAGTTAGTATTATTGTGAAGTTTCTGCCTTTTCAAGTAAATGTTCCATTATGGTACTACACCGAAATAGTGTAAGACTTGTAGATCATAAAGCGGTCGGTCTAGGTTTATCATAACAGTCTGAGAGGATCCGTTCTAGGCTTATCATATGGATCAATGGAAACTTTTTACCAAAAAAAATATGGATCAATGGAAACTAAATTTCAAATTTCATGTACTAAATAATGGGATAATTATAATACACCCATAGGAAGTGCAATTCTATAACCAGTATAGGAAGCAGAACTAACAAAACTATATTAGATTCCTATTTTTGCAAGTAAACATGTTTAATGGTTCGACCTAATTGAATGTACCGAAAAACACCTCGATCAAGTTATGTTTTCTATTCAGTGTTGTATTTAAAAACCAATTTTTCTTGAACAATGTTCTTTAATGCCTCTAAGGTAAGTGTTTTTCACGTTTAACTCAAGATTATAACAAGCTCAGTAGCAGATCTCATCTTTTTGTTCCACCACAATTAGTGATACACATATTTAAACAAAATCTATAATAGAACTTCACCATTGTATGTTACCCATATTTTCAATGGGTAAAAAGAACCATGAGTAGCTCTAGCTTAGGGCAGTAAACGAGTCAACCCAATTTTGAAGTGTAGAAGTTTGATTTCCTTAACTTCTCAACAAGCTCAAAATCAAGATATATGTTCAGCTAGAGCTCCATTGTTTACAAGAATCTAGAGAACACCACGTCATTTTGTGCATAATTTATTCATCTATCCTCGTTTAGTTTGGTTGAAAGTAGAGCTTTTTATTTACTTTAAAGGAACACAATCATCAATAAAAAAAAAAAGAAAAAAAAGCAATACATTCAAATGTATGGAGGAACACATGTATTAGCTAAGGGAGCTGATTCTTCGATAATTAAGGTGCTTAGTACTATTCTTGTGCACCTTTATTTAGAGCTGAAATAGCTTCTTATATGATATATTAAATAGACTTTGTTTTCAGTCAAAAAAAAATGTATGGAGGAACCATATCCCATGAGCCCAAAAGCGTATTAATGTACTTGAAAACTACATATCAAAACACTTAGGAAGCTGCCGTGACTATAGAAAATAATACAAACCAAGCCTTAAAACCAAGCTAGAGGCATGAAGCAAATGCTCATCAATTGTAAGCATGTCTCAATTGATTCTAAAGAAGTATAGCAGATAACAACTCCACAAAAATTATATCATGCTAATGTCCAGTCGATATAGACTGAACCCAAAGTTTCACTTGGGTAGGACAAAACCCTTGAGCATCACGCTGAAGCTTCAGGTTCAACCTGGATCGTCTCGACATTAACATGATATAATTTTTGTGAACATATTCCAAGTTCCCATACGCTTATCTTTGAAATCCTAAAAGAACTTGCAGGAAGATGCTGAAAATCACATAAAAGTACACTGCAAATGAATCCTTTCAAATAAATAGTCAATGAACATCTTAGAACAATAAACCAAAAATTGGTCAAAACAAACAAACTGTTCAAGTAACTTATCATTCTAATAAGAAACAAAATTTCTCGGCCTGATAAAAAGTATTCGAAAGTATTCGAAAGATCTCCTTTAACAGATCAACCTCTGATCACCACTTATGCTGAACCACCGGTTCTCACAGCTTGCGACTTCTTAGATTTGCTTGTTGCCAACTGAGTCTCAGGCTGCAAAAAATACACCAAAATCAGAAAATTAATTCTTTCGAAATTCAGGAACATAATTTGTTAATAGTTTTCAGTGAATTACCTCTTTCTTAACCGGTTCTTCCTTCTCAGACAAAATCAACTCAATATGGCAAGGGCTGGACATGTAAGCTGAACAAAACAGGAAAATTGAATTCAGCAAAATGAACAATCAACAAAATTGTAAACAGTGAACTTCAAATCGTTAAATAAAAACATACGGTTAATTCTTCCATGGGCCCTGTAGGTACGGCGCCTTTGCTTCTGTGCCTGATTTACTTGGATATGAGAAATGAAGAGGTTATCAACATCCAATCCTTTAACCTGTACAGTAATATTAGCAGAATTTGAGAAAACCGAATGAGGTAGAAAAACTAAAAAGATTGCACAATTTCAGAGGCAAACCTCAGCATTGCTCTCAGCATTCTTGAGCAAGTCTAGAATGAACTTAGCAGACTTAACAGGCCAGCGACCTTGCCCATTAGAGTGCCTGTTCTTTGCCTGAGCTGTTCGCCCAACACCACCACAAAAGCGTCTGAAGGGAATGGCTTGCTTGTGAGCCATAACATCTTCCAAGTACCTCTTGGCCTTGGCCAAAGGCAACTTCCTCAAGGCAAACACAGTCTCCCTTGTGTTCTACACAAATGCAGAGAAAATAATATTATTGCTAGCATAAAAAGTATATCCAATAAAACAATTCTAATAGGATGATTGTGCACAGCAAGTAAACCAAAAGGTTCGCTAAACAGGCAAATCCAGCGGCTACAGAAATGGATAAACTTAGAGAAGTTCAGGTCATAATACTGCATTGTTAAAATTCCCAATCATCCAATTAGCGCAACCAAAATTAGCCAATTCAAATTGAAGGAAAGATACAATGATTGGACCATCTGCAACACTCAACACAACAATATTGTCCATAGAATTTAGATACACAAGAACAACATTTCCTGAACTTAGTGAAAACCTAGTTCACAGATTGACCCTCCTAAAATATCTTCAGTCTAAATTTAAACCATAGGAAAAAAACTGCTGAACTGCTCAATAAGGTAAAGGAATCAAATAACACAAAGATACGCAATACAAATGTACCATCATTTACTGAACCTTCAGTTGAGTGCAATCTACAGAGGTTCACCCAAAAACAATGAAACATGATTTCCCTGATGTTTACGAGAACCCAGTTCACAAGAGGCAACCAGGCCCTGCTTTTATCATCAGGATGACAAATTATCAAATAGAAAAAAGAAATTATATGCACGTCTCACCAGATAATTTTGTTAAAAACCAGATCAATCCATAATGAGCATTACTAATCAATATAACTGCTAGCGAAATACAGCAAACAATAATCATAAAAAGTCCAAAAGCATGTATCATCATTTACTGAACCTTCAGCCACAGAAAATCAAAACAGAGGTTCACCCAAGAACAATGACAATCAATTTCCCTGAAGTTTACGAGAGACCCATTCACAAGGGCAATAGGCCACTGCTTTTTTCATCAGGTATACATAGCAAAGAGCATCATCATTCTAAAGCGTCCATACATCATAGTAAATAGCTAAGATCATTCAAATAAAGCAAGGAATATTATGTTGGACAACAGATCTGAAAATGATACCTTGAAGTGAACTCTAAGGTCAGACCCCCTAGCCTTGCAGGCTGCAAAATGAACAAGGATAACAAAGATCAAAAACTGCAATAAGCAAAGCTCAGAAACGGAATATCGGAGCTAAGAGAACAAGCACAGCTCAAATTGAATACTCACACTTGGTGGAATTTTCGGGTTCTCTTGAGTACTTCACCTGAAAAGAAATATACAACAGAAATCGAATTAAAAACACAGAGAATATGATTCTTTCACGCCATTGATACAGGAGAATGGAAGGAAAGGGAATTACCATTGCGGCTGCTGCTGGTTCCGCCCAAGTGGAGAAAAGGAGAATGGGAGAGTAGGGTTTCGCTATAGACTGGTTTTCAAGAATTGCGAAAACCCTAATTTTAAATGTGGGCTTGGGCCTCTTCTATTCTTATCTTGGGCCTAGATTACTCACATAGAGCCCATTAAACTTGTCTACTGATTTGTTGACAATAATGATTTGGATTATGTCTCATAATAGTTTGTTTCCCCAGCTCTAATACTATATTTTGTTTGTTTTCCTGAAAATATTCTCTCATTAATATTTGGGAAAAACAGCTGAGAAGCAAGAAAGAAAAAGCCCGTTAATTTCGTTAGTGTGAATGCCAATTGGGAGCGTTGTTTTATGCCACGAAGATGTGAGTTTTAAATCTCTCCAAAGAGCATTATCATTTTCGAAACATATTTCCGTGTAAAACTTGATACACATACACGACCCTGAACTAAAATTCTTAATTGGTTAATAAAAAATATTTAAGTCTGTTTGCAGGATTGTAATTCAAGAACTGTTACAAGTCAAAGAAATGCTAAATCATAGCTATTTCGTTCTGTTGCAAAAAAAATGGATACATAGTCTTCAATTTTCATGCCAATCTTAAACTATTTTTCCTCTTGATGAGTTGAACAACATTATTGGTTCAAGTGGTAAGCAGCTTGCATCAACCTAGCAAAGTTTCAACTCGGAGTTTTGCAGATGCAGAAAATCTAAATAGTGAGATATACCCGCCACAACCATGTGTATGACTCGGTTTAATCAAGATGTAGTCAGGAGCAAAACTTAACACACTCAAAGAAATACAACACACCCGAAAACGTGACAAAAATTGGAGTGACTGACAGTAAATGAATTTCAGGCATGAGCACATACAGTATCCGTGATTTGGATGCTAATGCTCTTCATGCTCGAGTAAATGCAGTTTCAAAAGCAAATTCGCTGTAAGTCTAACAATTGAATTGCTGTGAATATCACGGCTTCACCATTGAGGAGGAAAACAAAGAGAATGTGGACTCAATGGACACACCATATGGAGGTTGTTGACTGTGTTTCATGTATCAAGCTTGTTGTCCATCTCATAAGCTGAAGTTTCACATCCTGGAACCCGAATCCTGCATAAAATCAAGCAGTATAGTTTCTACAGTTAGAACACGATAACAAGAAAACACAAAGATATAATGACTGTAATGTAACAACTAACAAGACCAAAGCAGAAGCTAAGAGACCGGGTGAGTTGAAAGCATATGAGATGAAAGAGCTTTTCATCAAAAAACAGAATGAACCAGAGAGTATATGCAATGAGATGAATATGGATGCTTTCATGAGAAGCAACGGAGGAGAATTTGGATTAAGCGTTTTACTATAGTGTATCTCCTGTTTTTGTTCAGATAAATAATATAATAAACCCCATAGATTCATATGAGAGTTTTTACAGAAATCTAGGCATTTGCCAACTGCCAGAAGCTAGGTCAGAAGCTAATAAAGTGGAATCCTAACTAAACAAAAAGGAAAAGTATCGAAATCAGGCATATTGATGGAAGACTTGAATAGTCATTAGTGAAGAGCCTCTGATATTATAAATTGCTGATCATAAACTCTTCAAAATTCTTACCCTGTTGCACCTGTAACTGCTATGTTGTATATACACATAATAATTGGCAGTGCAGCTCTAGTAGCTTGACTTATTGAAAGACCGAGAGTTGGGAGTAGGAAAGATAGAAAGTCTTCTTGTTCATTCATGTTAACTGGTCAATCTATAAAAACTAACACACAAACTTCAGAGAAGGTAAAATTGGTCTCTATATATTATTGATTTAGTGCAACTGAAAAACATTTACATGAACTACGTAGGTACCTCTACTGGTGATGCTGGAAGAACATAGAAGCAAGGACTAAAGGTCTGTTCTTTCTGAAATACTATCCACAGTCTCTTAGATAACTTGCAAGCTAGAAAATAAAAATCATATATCACAATAAATGAACATTATTCTCACCTTCTCGCTCTTGAAAACATCGTGCTTTTGCATCACAAGAAAAAATAAACCCAATAGTCCCGGTAGTAGTTGAGCAATGTAATTTCAAGGCCGAGATCCCATTCTTTTCCAAATAACAGCTTGAATGGAGGCTTCAGTCAGTAAAGCAAGCCCTTAAAATAAATAACTTTGTCTGAGCAGCCAATCATCAGGAACAAACAGAACCAACTCTGCAACTCAAGACCCATCATCAGCATTCAACCTATCACCAGAAAAATAATCCTCACCGGTAGACTTGTCTGGAAGTACAGAACCATAAAGCATTATCCCTGTGTTCGGAAATCAGAACCCCCTCGTAATGAAAGAATTTGATTCAATCGATTTCATTTCATATACAAAATTTGTGAACTTTGTATATAAGATGACTTAAATTCTCTCACAAATAAGGTTCCAAAACACATGTAAAAGCAAAGATAAAAGAAGTTTCAGGATTGTTGTTCTCTTCCTATTGAAAACATCAAGTGCAAGCAGGATTAAATTAATGTTGCATCAGCTTCTAACAAAATAGACCTATTTTCCTGATTAGCATACATACCCTTCCTCCCCTTTAAGATTGCATTGTGAGAATAATAGTACCGCTTTCAAGATTCAACCATAAAAGAAGCATCGCAAATTCTCTCAACTTCATTAAAATTAAAGTCAAACCACTCAAGAAACAGATCCATAAATAAAGCACAGCTCTATCTACATCTAATCTTCTCTGTGTTTACGAAAATCAGCAGATCAACAACTGTTGAGTACAAATCTAATAGTTGCAAATTATGAAGAAGTAACCTACATATCTAATCAGCAAATAAACTCCAAAAGCATCGATTATATTACATGATTTAATATGTTCCACCACAATCAATTCAATAATTCCAAGCGAAAATTAAAAAGCATCTAAGAATCATTTATCTGAACCGGAGCCTCAGTGGTGGACTTAGCAAAGAAATCATCAATCCGGCGAGTTCCAGGCGCAACCGGATTCTCAGCTACCGGACCACGCCGATCCTTCTCCGCCGCCGGTTTATCGGAGGCTGGAGCCGCCGCAGGCAGCGAATCGAGGAGAAAATCGCGAGTCGGCTGGTGTCGCTTAACCGCGACTCGGATGTGATCAAGCTTCACGGCCTTCCGCTTCGTCTCCACCGCCACTTCCGCCGATTTATCGGTGAGAAAACGGAGAAACAGCTCCGTCGAACCGGAGATCAGAAACAAAGCCTCCGATGTGACTTTGTTGATGTCTCTGTCCAGCTTAACGATTCTCTTGACTCGGCTCGTTGGAAACTGAGGATGAATCGTCTCTTCTGCGTTTTCTTCGTCGGCCATTAGAGGAAATTGTTGGATTCAGATGAATTTCGACGCCGGAGATTTGATTTTTTAGAGCTTTTCGTTATCTGGAAAAAAGAGCGCCAAAAAATTTGTTCCTTTCCCGCTTAAAATGAGAACTTTATCCGCTCAGAATATAGATGACGTGGCGCAATATCATTGGATATGACTATAATTCTTTGTTTAAGGTGGGCTGGGCTTTGGTTGATATATACACCAAGCCCGGCTACAATTCCATTGGAAATTATTTGTGCCTTCATATACACATAGATATAGAGATACAACAATTATCCATGATTTTACAATGAAGACATAACTGTCTTGTTGCTTCGCATGGTATTAGGCATGGAATGGACTACTTGGCAGAATGAATTATCGCAATAGCATGTGTTGGGTGTGATCCATTCAAGCCCATGACATAGACCCGACAACCCTAACCCGAAACCGAGTTCCATCTGTCAATGAGGGAGAGCAAGATACTACGTCGTTTTACACACTTTCATTCTTCACTTAACAGACGAGGTATATAAGGCAGATATCAGAGTTATTAGGGTTACACACAAAAACGTAGCCTCATTTTTCTTCTCTGCAATACGCGCTGTAGCCGCACTCTTCTCTCAAGGGATTCTTCCGATCTTCTCTGGTGTTCTTCGCTCCTGTTGCTGTTCCGGTACCGAAGACAGTTGTCTTTTACGAAAGGCGGTGATCTCTGTTTCTTGAACTCTGTTTATGGTTAGTTCTTTCTCTGTTTGTGTTGTATTGCATGTTTGTTAGCCTTAATCCCTGATATCGGTGCTTAATCTGTGTTATATGTGTGATTATTGCTAGCTGAGATAGTTTCGGTTTCGATTAGGGTTTGTATTTGATTTGAGGCCTTTAGAGCCATCTAATAAAG
>CAOJBJ010908088.1:0-10382 GCA_948291685.1 Euphorbia celastroides | reverse complement strand
AGTTTAGTCCAAACAAAAATCATGACATATTCCCCGAACCCTTTCTCTGGTTATATTTTAGGGTTTTCTTAATTGACCTGTAAAAATTGAATTAAGTGGCGACTCCAAAACACAAGGCTTCAAAAGAGGTCTAACTTGGTATAAAACCAGTGAGCACTTTCGCATGTTCACACTTGCTAACTATGGGTGATAAACGAATAAATGAGAAATTGAATTAATGAGTATTTTGTGTCGATAAACGAATAAATGAGAAATTGAATTGATGAGTATTTTGTGTCGATAAACGTTAAAATGTGAATTTGAACTTGTTGAACCTATTGGGGCTAAATTTAATATGAGATTATATTTTGATAATTGAGTTTTTGACTTGTTGAGTTGTTTTGAGCACCTTGCTTAAGAAAACATATGATTTTTATGAAATTGTAAATGTTTTAAAGTGGTGGCATCTTTAGTACACCACTAAGCAATTCAATTGCTTAGCGTGCAGTCTTTTGTCTACACGTAGGTGTTGGAGATTCAGTAGTTAGAGGACCAAAGTTGGAGTTGCTGCGCTCAAAGGAAGATTCCTTAAGGTGGTTATAGTTAATATACTTTTTGGTATATTAGTAATGACATGTAATGTTAGAGAGAGGGTGTTTTGTATTTTGTATCTTGTATTTTGTATATATATATATATATGAGTATTCGAATTTGAGCATATTTTTTAGAATATGTAAATGATGTTTATGAATGTCAAAAGTTTATTGCAAGTCTTTTTTTTTTGGGAAGGCTTGTGGTTATCGAAAATGTGTATGTGGATTTGGATTTGGGATTAAATTTTGATTTGGAAAGAGTTGTGTTTTTCATTAGAAATGAAATGTGTTGTGTTTGCTCTTTAAGGGTGTAATTGAAAAGTGTGACTCGTTTGTGAAAGGGTTATGTGATTTTGAATGTGTTATGGGGTTTTGTGGTACATGAAAATGTATATCGAATTTGAAGGTGTGGTGTTTGAGAGAGAGTGTATTGATTATCGATTGAGTAGCGCACCCTCGGTTTATCAATCGGGGCGAGGGCGTTACAAGGGGACTATTATTGGTGAAGGAGAAATGGGCAAGTTGGGGGCTTCGAAGAGGAAGATTGACTTGATGGAGGTGGATGGGTAGGAAAAGAGAAGCCTGAAGAAGGCGGGATTAGTGAATGACATTATCGAGACTCATGAATCGGCGGTGGCTGCTCAGCAGCCCCGCCGGACGTAATGAAAATCTTGAGTTGGAATATCCAGGGATTGGGCAACCCTGAGACATTCCGCTATCTATCTCACTTAGTGAGATCTCATTGCCCGGAGTTTCTATTTCTTATGGAAACTAGAATGGGAGGGGGCAAATACGGTAAGATAAGGGCTTGTTTTCAAGATTACAACTTTTTTGCGGTGGATTCGATTGGCCGTTCAGGAGGTTTATTACTTCTCTGGAAAAAAGATGTGGAAGTGAAAATTATGGGGTCCTCAAAACATTGTATTAATTTTTATATTGAGAAGGAGGATGGGACCGTAGCTTGGAGAGCATCGGGGATATATAAATGACCAGAAGGGGGAAATAAGGGGTTGACATGGAGTATGCTTCGCGAGATAAGAGAATATGATGATAATCCATGGCCCTGTTTCGGGGATTTTAATGAGATCATGTACTCATCTGAGAAGGAAGGAGGAATTGAGAGACCCTATTCTATGATGGCAAATTTCCGAAGATGCTTGAGTGATTGTGAACTTTTTGTTATGGGTTTCAAGGGCTATCCATTCACTTGGTCAAACTCAAGAGAGGGTGGGAGGGAAATTCAAGAAAGACTTGATAGGTCCTTGAAGACGGTGGAGTGGGATGTGCTATTCCCCAATGCAATGATCTTTAATCTCACAAAGGCGGCCTCTGATCATTGTCCTCTATTTCTTGATTCGGAGGGTGTTGGGGATAAAAACAAAAGACCATTTAGGTTTGAAGCAATGTGGACAAGAGATGAGAATTGTAGAGCTATCATGGAACAGGCTTGGAAAGCGAAAGAGAGCACATGTACCTACCCGATTCTTTATAAGCTGGAACGGTGTGCAATTGATTTGAGGAGATGGAATCGGGATAATTTTGGGCATATCGGTCGGCAGCTGAAGAAAGTGGAAGCCGAATTGAAAGAGTTGCGGGGAGGAAGGGGTAGAAACATGGAAGTGGGGAAAATCAAGGTGCTAGAGAGGCGATTTTTAGATTTACAGGAGAAAGAGGAGATTATGTGGAAACAACGATCCAGATCTCTATGGTTGGCTGAGGGAGACCGAAATACCAAATTTTCCACAGTAAAGCCAATGCCAAGAGAAAGACGAATGTGATTCTGAAACTTCGGGACAAAGAGGGGAGAATCGATACCACGGAAGATCATATAAGTAGAGTGGTAACCGATTACTTCAGTGAGATTTTCACTTCCAGGCAGCCTGATCTAGATCTTTTCCCACAAGAGAGCATCGGAAAATGAACCCAGATAAGCAAAAATGGCTGGAAGAACCATTCAGGGAAGAAGAAGTGTTAGTTGCGCTGAAGCAAACTGATAACCTGAAATCTCCGGGTCCAGGCGGTATGCCGGCATTATTCTATAAGAAGTTCTGGTATATAACAGGGAGAGATGTCACCGGAGGAGATATGCTGCCAGGTTTGAATCATACCTTCATTACTCTTATCCCTAAAGTTAAAAACACACTAGACATGAAAGACATGAGGCCAATCAGTTTGTGTAATGTGATTTACAAATTAGTGTCGAAATGTGTTGCAAACAGACTAAAACATGTTTTGGATGATGTGGTTGATATGTCTCAAAGTGCCTTCGTTCCGGGTCGCTTACTCACTGACAATGCTCTTATAGCTTTTGAGTCTTTTCATTTGATGTGTGGGAATCGGTCTAGTAGGGGAGGCTGTTGTGTGTTAAAGTTAGATATGAGCAAAGCATATGATAGGGTCAAATGGGCGTTTGTGATTAAATTGCTTAATTTGATGGGGTTCCCTGTTTCTTTTGTCTCGTTGGTGTTTAAATGTATGTCATCCCCGACCTTTTCATGTTTGATAAATGGGAGCACTATTGGTTGGATTCATCCGTCAAGGGATTTCAGACAAGGGGATCCTATTTCCCCTTACCTCTTTCTTATTTGCGCAGAAGGGCTATCGGCTCTAGTTAGAAAAGCTGAGAGGGACAACGTTCTCCACGGTTTAAGGGTATGCCCAAACGCCCCGTGCATCTCCCACCTTCTCTTTGCGGACGATTCCTTAATCTTCTTCAAAGCAAATCTCCAAGAAGCAGAGGCTATCCAGCATATCCTCACCATCTATGAAAAAGTTTCAGGGCAACAGGTAAACTTTGAGAAATCGGAGATTGTGTATAGTAAGGGAGTCAAAGGCAACCTGCGGCTGGGGCTAAATCACACTTGGAGAGTCAAAGAAGTGGACCATTTCCTGAAGTATTTGGGGCTGCCTTCTGTGATTGGCAGATCAAGGTGTGCGGTCTTTAAATCAGTACAGGAGAGAATATTGAAGAGGATTGGCGGATGGAAGGAAAAGCTCCTCTCAAAAGCGGGACGGGAAATTTTGATAAAAGCTATTGCTCAAGCTATCCCTCAATTTGTCATGAGTTGTTTTGAGCTCCCTAGCACTTTATGCCTTGACATCCAGCGAGAAATTGCTAACTATTGGTGAAGTGCGGATAATGCCAAGAGAGGAATCCACTGGAAGAAATGGGAGAAGTTGTGTAACTCAAAGAAGCTTGGGGGCTTAGGATTCCGCCACATCACGTCCTTTAACCATGCAATGTTAGCGAAACAGTTGTGTAGATTCATAGAAAACCTGACCTCCTTGTGTGCCTGAGTTTTTCAGGCAAAATACTTCCCTAATGGGTGTCTGTTATCTGCTGAGCTGAAAAGAGGGGACAGCTATGTTTGGAGGAGCTTAATGGCAGCCCGGTACATATTGGAAGATGGGATTTGTTGGAGGGTGGGAAATGGAAACAAGAGAAGAATCATGAGGGACAAATGGTTGGTTGGAGAACCTTGTTACAAACCCTTGTTCTCTAATAAGAGTGTCCCCACGGATAGAGTTAGTTGTCTGATTGATGAGGCCAATAGATGTTGGAAGGTTGATGTTTTGAACGAGCTATTCGATGAGGGGACTGTCAAGTGTATTCGGAAGCTTCCCTTGAGCCTCTCTTGCAGGGAGGATTCTTTGTTCTGGAGGTTCACAAAAGATGGTAAATATTCAGTAAAATCTAGCTATAAAGTGGCCTTCAAACATCGTGTGGATTCTTCAAATTATCCCTCTTCATCAGCATCGGGTAGGACTTTTTGGGATGAATTATGGGAGCTGCCGATTCAGCCAAAGGTGAAACACTGTCTGTGGGCAGCGGCAACGGATTCTCTTCCGAGTAGATCTGCTCTAAGGCGGATGAAATTGGAGGCAGAGGCAGAATGTAGTCTATGTAAGGAGGAGAAAGAGCTAATCCATATTTTCAAATGGTGCCCTGAGGCGAAAAATTTGTGGAGAATTCTGAAGCTAAGGGTGGATAAAATCTGGGGGGATTCATGTCTCCATTGGTTCCAAGAGGTTTTCTCCTCTCATTCGGTGGTGGAGCGGTGTATATTCAGTCTGGGGTATGGTCCTTATGGTGGGAATATAATTGTATCCGGCACGGGGAGAAAGTCAGACCCGCTCAAAAACTGGCAGTTGGTTTGTGAGCAAGCTGGTGCTTCTAAGGGCAAGATGAAGGCAAATGTGCAGGTTAAAGATCGGGATTCTGAGAGACGTTGGAATCCACCAGGGGCTGGTTTGGTCAAGATCAATGTGGATGTGGCTGTCCCAAATGAAAATGCGGACTGTACTGCGGGTTTTGTGTGCAGGGACTCTGAAGGAGCTGTGTTAATGTCAGGATCGGTCCCCGTTGACCCATGTTTGTCGGTTTTCCAAACGGAGTTGAAAGGGATTTTCCAGGCGCTCCATTTCTCGCTCCAGGCAGGTTTTTTCAATGTTGAGGTGGCTTCAGATAATGTTGCTGCAGTTCTAGCTTCGGCGGGAGTTGAAATGGTTGCTGATTAAAATGGCTGCATTGTCCAAGATATTAGGTCCCTTTGCAGGTGCTTTAATCATGTTAACTTTACACATGAATTTAGGCGAGCCAATGAGGTTGCCCATGCTCTAGCTAGATGGGGTTCGATGTTTGACTCCCCTGTTATTCTGATGGAGGAGGTGCCTCCTACCATTCAGCATCTTATTGTAAAAGATTCTTGTTCCTTTTCTTGTTGAGTAATGGCAATTTTAATTATCAAAAAAAAAAAAAAATAATGAAAAAATCTTATGTTTAATTCGGATCTGACAAAATTATTTATTCTCCGAATGTGTACACTCCATATGATAAAACTAATAAAATTAATGGAGAGTGTTGCAATACAAATTACATAGGCAAAGGCCAAATAGGTTACATGATCCTTAAACTTCACTCGTCAATGTGACCCGCTATTATCAATCCAACACTAATGTGTTGGCTTAAAACTTTTCAACATCCATCACACAACTTTTTTATGGCTAATAAATTAATTTTGACCACTTTATTATTGTTAGCGGAAAAGACTGTCGCTGAATTGTCACAATAAATTTTCATACTCTTCAACAATACACTGTACAACATATTATCGATTTGTAGTCCCACTAAACCCTTTCAAAGAAAAAATATATTTTAATAAGAAGAATATTGTCTTTCTTACCGATTGTAAGAAGTAATTACCGACTTCGCAAATGAGTTGTAAAAGTAATGTGTTAGTCCAACATTGGTAATAATTGTTATTGAGAAAAAGAGCCAATACCAATATGTTGATATATAATTAGGACTTTATTATGTGTTTGGGTGAAAAAAGATATTTGAGTTATTGGAAAAGATGCTTGATTTGTCGGAGTATCAAACTCTTTTTTTATCTGGACTTTGTACTCATGATGTGTGTGCAAGGAATTGTTGCTCTTTCCAGTTCTGTAATTCATCTTAACATTTTACATAACCTTTAAAGCATGTCGGATGGAGAAGTAAAATTTTTTATAGGCTCGGTAAAGTACTGATGTCACTCACCTCCAAGCTTTGACCAGTGATGAATCCACAACTTTTTTAGTATGGGATTCATTTTATTATTAAGTGATTTTCAATAATAAAAAATGTAATCAAATTTTCATATTGATAAAATATTAAACATAAAATACTCAATTCTTATATGGACTTTTATATTTCTTCAAATTTATAAATTTACTAATAACCCTTAAAAGAATCAACTTCACATTTGAGACCTTTTCTTGATTTACTTGCATGTTTCAAATTACAATGGGTTCCAAGAACATAAATTGGTGGTGTCCACTTAATTAACTATATATAATATAATATGGGATTGCAAACATTTGTGGGTTCCATGGAACCAACCCTTTCAACATGAATTCGCCCATGGCCTTGTCATACAATTAATTAAATGCGAAACACTTTACAAGCTAGTTGGTATTTGATACCAAACACTTTAACAAGGTTGAAATATGTTACTCAGAAAAGCTTGTGAAAGGAGTTTTTTAGACAATATATTAGTTTTTTTTGTCATTCTAATATGTCTTGTTTACTCGTATATTTTGCAAAAAGTAGTCATTTACTTCTATATTTTTGACAAAATACTTGACGTGTATGTTATATTTAAGGTCAACTTGTAAAATTATACCAAACTTAACTTTTGATTTTTTTTAAAAAAGTCAACTAACACAAACTTATATCATATATAACAAAACAACTAAACTATCATCACCAAGTATTCACAAAAGCAAACTATTTTCATTCTATATCATGTCCACACAAATATTTCACATATGCTTTACATACACTTTATATCACATTTACACATATTTTACATTTGATTTACATATTATTCTAAAAATGGTTAAAAGAGATCTAATTAATTTAACAAAACATAATATTAATTTCTCTATATTTAAAAGTGCGACCAAATTTTCCCTTGCACTTTGGCAGCGTCGGGAAATCGGGTAACCCTTTTTTTTTGTCAAGCGTAATATACACTTTTTAACCTTTATTTCCATCCAACACTATCAAGGATTGGGTCAATACTTTTTCCTAACCACACCCAAACTTTCCTTCCAAACATTACGTTCCAAATACCTTTTTCTCCATTCCTTCCTCCCTTCATGCGTGGTCCCCTCCTCCCTTCTCTCTAATTAATGATGTCATCATTGCATCAACATTTTTTTTTAATTTTCTTACTTTATTTTGCATTTATCTCAAAAATCGTTAATTTTTTTTATTTACCGCTTTAGAGTTTTTTGTTCGTTTCATTTTTGTCTTCAAAACGCCATCCATTGTCATATACTTTTTCGATTTTTTTTCGATTGCTCATTAACTGGTAGCTATCTGATAACCAACGAGTAAAAATGTGAATTCATAAAAACCGAATACTTTTTCAAATTTTTTTGTCGATTGCTCATTAGCTAGTAGTTATCTGGTAACCAACGAACGAAACTGTAAATTCATAAAAACCGAATACTTTTTCGATTTTTTTATTTGCTCATTAACTGGTAGCTATATGGTAGTTATCTAGTAATCAACGAGCGAAACTGTGAATTCATAAAAACCGAATACTTTTTCAAATTCACAAAAAGACCAATAAATTTGGATTGAAGGGAGCTGCCCAGTATGTGCCTGAATTGAACTCTTATCTTAGCTCTGCATATTTAAATCAAAAAACAAAAAATCAAATGAAATCACAAATGAAAAGTTAAACAAATACCAGTTGGCTACCACTTAGCTACCAGTTAGCTAACAGTTAGCCAACTGGTAGCCAAGTGATAGCTAACTGGTAGCTAACTCACAAATGAAAGTTAACTGAATTTTAGCACAATACATATCAAAACAATCTCAAAATAAAAAATCACAATTCAAAGACACAAACAAAACAAATATCAAGGACCATTCCAAGCATTGTACAAATAAATAACTAAATAGGCAATTCCCAAATGCAGTCATTTCATACAATGAACACATAAATAACCCCTCTCAAACTATCAAGTGAAGCAAAAAGGAGAAGGAAAAGGCTAAAAATTGTCTGTTTTCCTATGTTCTTAGCTTCAAGAGTGAAAATACAGTAATTAAAAGCAATTTATCATCATTTTGGCTACGCAAAAACAAGGTCAAACATCTAGCATTAATTAGAAGCAAAAAATTCCAAGCGCAACAGTTTCAAAGAGCATGTATAACTACAACAAGAACAATTAGAATCAACTATTTCAAGTTCACAAGTAACTAATTCTCAAATCAATTTAGGAACTCAACAACTACAAAAGACAAAAATCAAATACCTCGGTGACGCCAACAAAACCAGCACTGAAATCCAGAGAGCTTCGTCGATTCAGAAATCCAAAGACCGAATCTACAAGAGACTCTATCGGACAAATCGAATCCCGACTAATAAGGTCAGCGGAGGTAGAGGATAATAACCTCCCCAAAACAATCAAAAACAGGTAAATTACCGAGATCCACCATCGCCACACCTTATCTCCCATCAAATCCAACCAAAAACCTCACTAAACAGCTCAAAGCTATCAGCCCCAAGCGCCTTTTCCGATCCAAGAAAGACCAATCTCTGGTTTCCAGATCTGATAACTCGTCGAACAGCTACGGCGCAACGTCGTCCACCTCCTCCGATTCGTCGATTTTTTGCCACCAGGGAGGCTCCAGAGGCGGCGCGGCGGAGATCAGCACGCCTACTTAGAGACGTTGCTTTTGAGGATCGAAGATCAGGAGGAGGTCGCGAGCATGCTGAGCGAAGTAGAGATCGATGGCGACGACTGCATCAGCATGGAAGCGTTGATGAGTAAGATCGGCGCTGCCGGTGAGCCGGCCAGAGACGATGAGCTGAAGGCGGCATTTGAGTTCTTCGACGAGGATCACAACAACAAGATATCGGCGGAGGAGCTGTTGAATGTGTACAGGGTCATTGGAACGTAATAAAAGGTTTTGCCAATTATATTTTGGTTAGGATTTGCAAGTAAAGATAAGAGAATAGTGGTGTTGTAATTAAGTTTCAAAAAGTAAATATTTAGAACAATTTCCCAACTATTTTTGCGGGTTTATCTCCAAGATTATTATTAATATCTCTTTTTTCTATGTATCTATAAATATCTCTTAAAAATAAAATTATTTACAAAATTAACAACAATTTAAATTATTAGTGTCAGCTCGACCAAAAACAAAAAAAATATGGAAGAACGAAAAAATAACACATTAGCAGCCCTAGATATATCATGACTTATGGAATTTTTAATTAATAGATTTTTATGTTTCTAATTAAATAACAACAGATTCAATAACTAAAAATACTTATATTAACTGTTTTGTTAAAAAAACCTATAAAATCATTAAAATGTGAACCAGGCGCCCAATGCGCTGCTATTTTTATTTTTTATAAACGTATATTTTTATTATAAGTGATTTGTGATTGTGATTCTGGGATTGCTAAATACCGTGTGAAATTATTTAATACAGTATTATCTAATTACTTGTATGCCCTTTCTATTAAAAAATCATAATAAAATAATTATTTTTTCAACGGATTAATACGCCGGCGAAGATGAGTTCCGCCAGACCAATGGTGGCATCGAATGGTATTTACGTTGGATCCAATGGAAAAGCAAATCAACTTTTCGCTTGTGCAATGGCTTGGCGAACTGAATTTCCGCCAATCCATGGGCTAAAGCGGAAAACTATGTGGCTTAGCTATTGGTTCAAAAAAAACAAAATTTCCGCTTAGTCTATGGCTGAGTGAAGTATTGTGTCGCTCAGCCATTAATCTGTCGGAAATATGGTTCGCTCGGGTGAACCAGATTTCAAACCCGTTTATAAGCAGCCCGGCAGATTTCAGGCGTTTTTTTTTTTCAATTTCTAGTGCAGAATTTGAGAAATTAAAGATTAGAAACTTAATCGGGCTTGCTTGGTTCTTTTGGGATTCGTAGCCATGGTTGAGCAGAAGAGTTTTTGTGGGTGTTGTGTTTGGAGAAGATGGCAGTAAAGTAAATAAGAATTTAAATTAAAGTAAAAGATAAAGTAGTTGGTGATAAGAATAGTAAAAAATCAACAAAAATTAATGGACTGTTTTCCTTTTTTTTTTTTATGGATAAAAGATTCATTAAAAGAACAAGCACTTTACAACTATATAAAGATGAGGCAGGAAGCCTTACAAAAAGACTGGCTCATGGCTCGATAGCAAAATAACTATACAAACAAAGACCAACACTTTACAAAATTCTGGCACACAAATCTCTATCTGCTGAGGATTTCGCTCTTTTCCTGAAATAGCTCGC
>CAOJBJ010905921.1:0-10116 GCA_948291685.1 Euphorbia celastroides | reverse complement strand
CATCCACCTCCATCTGGCCACATGCCTTAACAAGCCAATTCTATCATATCACACTACACAATTCATTTTCCAAAACTGTACAGAAAAATTCTCAATATGCACAGTAATCAATTATTTATTTCTCATTGAAAACACGGTCGTCGGAAATTTGTTCTATACTTCTATGTGCATCTTCATGAGTCACACGAGTTTCTTTATGAGTATATAACAATTAATGAAATTATAAAGGAAAAAGCAACTTTTTAGACCCATCGTATTATTTGTATGTTCATTTAGCTGTTCAATTTACTTGTTTGGTGTTTATGCTATATAAGTTGTTACCTTTTTTATCCCTATATCATGCAATTGTTACTCATTTTATCCCCTTACTATGGACTTATTATCCATTTGATCTATATATTATGCAATGTATTACTCTTTTAGGGACGTGCATAGTTTGATCCAAATCGAAATACTGAACCGAACCAAACTAAAAAGTACAATTCTGTTCGGTAATTTTTCAAATTAAACTTCAGTTTTCAAGTTTGGTTGGTTCCGAGTAGGAAAAGATGTAAAAGACCAAACTAACCAAAGTATATGTACATTACATGTACCCGTATATATATGTATAATTTTTTTTTTAGTGTATATTGTTTTGATTTCAAAAGAAGTACTTCTTACTTTTTGGCAACTTTGGAGTTCGAAAAAAAAGTGTGATAAGCATCCTTATTAAAATGCATACAAAATCTCAAAGCATTGAATGGATTCATAGTGTTTCAATTGGGTTCGGAAAAACCAAATTAAATTAAAATTTTTTGGGTTTAAACAAAATTAATTTCTATTGTAACTTTGGATTTGGTTCAATAAAATTTATAATGTAAATTTAATAGTTCAATTGAGCAAAACTTTCGATAAAACTGAATGCTCACCACTAACCATTTTTTAGCTTTATGTTGTATCAGTTTACATGTTTTTACCGGTGTTCTAAAAATTTTCACCTAATCTAGCCTAACCCTGGCTAAGCGCTATCTGGAGCTTGTCATTCGACTTTGTACTCCTATACGCTAAGTTGCTTTACTGTCTCTTAACACCTTTTAATCCGTTTTTTCTTCGCTAATTGGTACTTAAATTTTTTTTAGAGATGGATATTTACAATAAATATAGTTGTATTTTTACATAAAAAATTAAGTTCATTGATAAAACTTATGTATATTAAAGCATATTTACAATAAAATTGTCATTTTTAGTCTAAAATATATTTTTAATAATTCATGTTATTATAAATCATTTTTTAGTTAAAATTATATTATTAACGTATAATTTACATAGCAAATTCATAATTTTAATATATTAAAAATATAAAATATAACAGATTACATTCTGTTTATGTCGAGGTCCAAGCTGAGCTTCTCCAACCCAACAATAATACGGGTTGATGTTGGAATTTTGCTCTAGTGGAGTACCAAATTTCACACCATCTCAACACTAAACTTTGGTGTTGCTACAGTGTTGCATCAAGTTTGGTGTTGCACTGTAGCAACACCGAATTTTTTTTAAATTTTTTTTAGTTTTTTGTTTTAATAAAATCAATAGTTAGTTTATGATTTAATATGTTGTGTTAACTGAGTAATTTATTTTTTCTAATAGTTTTTAGTGTTTATTTTGTATTGTATTGTAGTTTAGTGTAAAATTTGGTGTAAATGGTTGGAGAATTCGACACTGTAGCAACATCAAATTATAGTGTAAAGTAAAGTTTGGTGTGTCAGAGTTGGAGATGCATACATTCCCACCAAGGCCCTAGTGGCACTCTTCCATTCTAATAACACTTAGAGTGTTTTAAAATATTGGTTTTTATTTAATTTTTACTGAAGACATAAAAAAGGCTACATATTAAATATGTCAAATGCATACATAGCCCCCAACTATTACGTTATTTTAGCTAACGCCCTGACCTTTTCAATGTTAGTTTTAACTCCTCAAACTTTACCAAATCATTAGTTTCAGCCCCCCAGTTATCACGTGTCACATTGTGATTGGTTTGACTTTTAAAAAAGACCAAACTTTTTAATTTTGTCTCTCAAATCAAATTATGACATGTGGCATCTAGGGGAGGTGTTAAAACTAACATCGAAAAGGTCAAGATGTTAACTTAAAAAAAACATGATAGTTGAGGGGGCTACGTATACATTAATCCTATTAAATATGATAAGAATTATATGAGTAGCATGCATGGCATAAAGATGAAACGGACAAACAAGTAATACCATATGATATAAAAGCTCCTTTTGTTAAATTATAGCAAAGAAGGCAAGGTCTAGAATTCGTACCTCAAAATTTACAAAGAATTTCTATTTCCTTATTTATTATTATCTCAAATTAACATGGAATTATAGCGTGAACATGTTCAACTTAGCTTAAGATTGTTATTAATACACCAAGCGCAAAAAACTTAGAGTTAAGGTTGAGTTTAACTTGATCTTAGCTTAAGATTGTTTTGATCAAGTTTAAACTCGACTCGATCTCCACAAAAATTGAACCAATCGAGTTTGATCATACTAAAGCTTAGTTTCGTTAGAACCTGATGTATAAGAAGTAATCTTGAATTAATTGTTCTATTGCACACTGATAACATTATCAGTAAAAGTTGACCAATGACCAACAATAGTCAATCTACCGCCTGAATGGCAAACCGCGTGAATCACGCAGGTGGAAGACTATAGCTTGGGGGAGCGGAGCGCAAGGTTAAATGAGTCTAATATCCGGCTCAACGGGATAATCTATGGGATAAACGCTTGAGCCGGATACGCGATATAATCTCTGTTATACTTGAATTCTTAATCCGATAAGGAAAATATCTCGAATCCTTAGGAAATTCGGATTTCGCAACTAATATGAAAAATATCCTAATTCCTTAGGGGATTCGGATTCCATAGTTAATGAGATTGAATCCTAATTGAGGA
This sequence comes from Euphorbia celastroides, assembly GCA_948291685.1. Lineage (NCBI taxonomy): Eukaryota > Viridiplantae > Streptophyta > Magnoliopsida > Malpighiales > Euphorbiaceae > Euphorbia > Euphorbia celastroides. The sequence continues at coordinate 7,177 of CAOJBJ010905921.1, read as the reverse complement.
AGGAATCTATGAACCTAAGAGGAAGGATATAAAGACGAATCCTAATAGGATTCGGATTCTATGACGTGTTAAGCAAGTACGTTAGCCTATAAATACCCCAAAAAGCCCTAAGTCAAATGTATGTGATTCTTGAATCCTATCTATTACTCTGCCAAATTCTTCCCTCAAAACCCATACTGACTTAGGCATCGGAGAGTTCCCCCCAAGGACGGCCCCCGATCCTAGCCTTTGTGATTTTCAGTAGAGACGATGACCGGAGTTCCACAAAGGTTGACTGGAGATCAAGATTTGGTGTCTAATTATCACACACTATCTTTTTAGTCTATATTTGGAGTATGCATTTCACTTATACAGTGTAATTAGATTCTAGCACATTATTATAGCCTCCAATGAATTCATATAAGGAAAAGGAGATGCATTAGTGTCAAATAAAAAAGATATAGAAGTAAAAAATATGCTATTATTTCCTAGTAGGCCTTTCACTTGGTGTAGTTAGGCTAACACACCATCTCTACTATTGTATATCATTTTTTTTTTTACATTTAAAAATATTGTTCATTTTACACCGTGAGTAATTATTTCGATCTTTTGTTTGTCCTAAAAGTAACGAGAAATATTCTTATAAACAACACGATAGAAGAGATCTCAAAGGAGAGGGGGATGGTGGGGGGCCTATATATGAAATTTAAGGTGTGAGAAACATAAAACAAATAAAAATAAGAGAAGAGAAACAATAATTGAAGCTAAGAAACCCACGGGGAGTAATGCATTTGTGGAAATTTCTTAAATGAATGAATAGAGCGGTTTCTATGTTTAGGCAACAGTTATGGTACTAATAGGGAATGATACCTTTTTCAGTTTTCCATTTCTGAATGTAAATGCTAAACCTACTTGTTCATGTGACTTTATTTCGAGACTTGATGTGTTTGATTAAATATTTATGCTCATTACTATGATACGTTCATTCCTACAACCAATTATTGTGTCTAAGTATCATCAATCTTGTCCAAGTGCAACTGTCTTCCAATATCATTTCAGATTTCATTTTACAACAGACAAAGCAAAAACAATATTTCAGAAAAATGCAGTTTATTCTTATTCTATTATATCTAAAACAACAGAAACCAGAGAACATTAGTTAAATATCATAAAGCACACGTTTGATTGTTACGTATGGACATGGAAAAAAAACAATTTGTTAAATTTAAAACCAAGCATAATTGATGTTTTAGGCCAAATGGTACTTTTTATAGTAAGAGACTTGTGTAAACTAATTTAAAAGCGTATCAGAGTAAATAGAAAATTTGAATTGAATACGCTCCTTCACAATGTGGTATACATCAATTAATATCCAAACTATGGTAGTTTGCAAGTTTAAAAGTCGGTATTTCTTTGAGTGATGTTACAGTGAAATGAGGTTTTCTGTTATTTTTGCTTAAAAGTGAAAATACAAAAGAGAAAGATTACCAAAATTTATTTATACACACAATCTGTCTTTGGTTTACTGCATCGAAGAACATTGAATTGGAGTCTAATGTAGTTATAACGCCCAAATAAACTAAAGAGAGATTTGATTGTATTTTCAAAATGAATTGTTTTGTATGAGCTTCCAACATCCAATAGAATAATATTTGTGAAATGTAGCTTAGCGACCCTTTGAAAAACGTTTGAAGGATGCTTATGTGGTAAATTCTATCCTAGCAAAATACATATACATAAATTGATGTCACTAGACATTGGCACGGGGCTTGAGGCCCCAAATAAATGAGATAGGCTCGACAAGAATCTATATATTATTAAAAGCAAACAAGTTATAAATTACTTTTTTATTTTTAAATATTTAATTGAATTTTAGAAAACTTTAAAATTTGATAAAAAAAAAAAAAGTTTAAATTACATTAAGAATATTTAAAATTGATAAAAACATATTTAAATCACGTCAAATGCTGCAAATCCATAGAGTAAGGGATGAGAATATCACCAAAACAAAAATGAAAAATCAAATTGATAGGTGTATGGGATAAGGATATTACCAAATTTTCAGAAAAAAAAAATTACGCTTGATAACTCCTATAACTAATCAAATTTTGATATTGAAATATTCCAATATCTTCTCATTATATATCACGCCTATATCATCTGATTTTGTGTTGTTTATATAAGCTTCTTTAAAGATATTATATTAACACAAAATTTGTTCTTTCTTCTTTTCATTCTAAATAGGTAAACTTTTATATGTTCATTCTACCGTTTTTATTGTTCATATATTTCTTTTTCAATAGATTTCCTCTTAAACACAAATTTTAACTTGTAATAACATTTTTGTTAATTTTTTGTTATTATTTAACCCTATAGAAAATTTGAGGTGCTTATTATGTAGAAACTTAATTCGGTGGATGACATGAACTCAATCAGAATGAAACTAAAAGAAACTAAAAGATAGATTTTATATCTATATATTATTAAAAGCAAAGAAGCTATAAATTACTTTTTTACCCTTAAATATTTAATTCGAATTTTAGAAAACTTTAAAATTTGATAAAAGAAAGTTTGAATTACGTTAAGAATATTTAAAATTGATAAAAAAAATTTAAATCACGTCAAATGCTGCAAATCCATAAAGAATAAGGGATGAGAATATCACCAAATCAAAGATGAAAAATCAAATTGATAGGTGTATGGGATAAAGATATTACCAAATTTTCAGAAAAAAAAATTACGCTTGATAACTCCTATAACTAATCAAATTTGATATTGAAATATTCGAATATCTTCTCATTATATATCATGCCTATATCATCTGATTTTGTGTTGTTTATATAAGCTTCTTTAAAGATATTATATTAACACAAAATTTGTTCTTTCTTCTTTTCATTCTAAATAGGTAAGCTTTTATATGTTCATTCTACCGTTTTTATTGTTCATATATTTCTTTTTCAATAGATTTCCTCTTAAACACAAATTTTAATTTGTAATAATATTTTTGTTAATTTTTTGTTATTATTTAACTCTATAGAACATTTGAGGTGCTTATTATGTAGAAACTTAATTCGGTGGATGACATGAACTCAATCAGAATGAAACTAAAAGATAGATTTTATATTTGATATAAATGCAACTAAGATGTAGTGGACTCTTAAAGTATCTGTTCTCTGCCTTTGCACAATTTCAGAACGCAGTAAACTAATATCAATATTTACTATTGAAACAGTTTTGTAAGATGAAAAGATATGTTAAACTATTAGTCATTGATTTAATTTTCTCAGTTGTAGTTTTGGAATATTTGTTCGATTTATATACTTTTATAAAAAGAATGCAATTTTTACCACATTTTATTGATTTAAGTTTCTATTTTACTAATTGTTTATTTGGTTGTATAAAGTTCAATTGTAAAATCATATGTACATATCACATTGTATGTATATAATTTTTAGTCAAATTGAAAACTCAAGATACAATTTAAAGGTAATTGTTAAGTGATTTCGTATTTATCCATATTTCTATATTATTAAAAATAAAGAAGCTATAAATTATTTTTTTTTCTCTTAAATATTTAATTAAATTTTAAAAACTTTTAAAAAATCTAAATTACGTTAGGAATATTTAAAATTGATAAGAAAAAATTTTAATTACGTCAAATGCTACAAATCCATAAAAAGTAAGGGATAAGAATATCACAAAATTAAAAGTAAAAAAATCAAATACATAGATGTATGGGATAAGGATATTATCAATTTTTTTAAAAAAAGAATTACGGTAGATAGCTTTCATAATTAATCTTTTGATATTTAAATATTCGAATTTTAATATTGAAATACTCAAATATCATCTCATCATATATCACGCCTATATCATCTGGTTTTTGTGTTGTTTACCATATTCTGTTGATTTAAGTTTCTATTTTTCTAATTGTTTATTTGGTTATATAAGATTCAATAGTAAAATCATATCTGCATATCATATTGTATGTATATAATTTTTAGTCAAATTGAAAACTCAATATACAAAGTTGCCAATAGAATTTGAGGTGGAGTTTTTTATGTTATTACTCATCGAAAATCTCTACTTTTAAACTTTCTTATTGGTGGAGTTTTTTTAATTAACATATAATATATATGTGGGCAAAGAAAAATCAATAATCATACCAATTGAAATCAATTTCTTCTTATCTGACACCGTAAGAAAATAACATATTGTCATATAAATTTTACTTTTTTAAAATTTTTTTGAAAATGTTAAGAGGGTAATGTTATGTCATTTTTTTTCTATTTTCTTCTAGAGAATTTTTTAAATGGTTCATAAAAATATGATTGGTATTTTTAGTCACTAATACTATCTCTATTGCTAAAATTAATTTATTTCTGCAAATATTTTACGAACTTTTTTTCGTTTCCATAATAATTGAGTTCCTATTTGAATATACAGTCAAGATAAGTAATTAGCTGAAGAGCTTAAACTTAATGAATAGTTTTATATTCAAGACTACGCTAGGATCATTCGATAAATAATCCAAAGACGAAGAAGGAAATAAAAAAATATAATTGATCATTTTTGGTTTTCTATATTTTTATACCACATTTTCTATTTTAATGCCAAAAAATGAAGCGAATTATATAAAGAGGATATATTTAGTGCAAAATAAATTTAACAATTATATAATAATTATAAGTAATGTATCCGTGCATCGCGCGAGCACTACACTAATATTTATAATAGATAAAAATAAATAAGTTTTAAATTACTTTTTTATACCTATATTTTGTAAATGTTTAATTATTAATTAATTATTTTTATAAATATATGTTCCAAAATAACAAATAGAAATGAAAAGCTAATGAATAGAATGAAAATATTAGATTCAAATAGTGTATTAGGGATAACAGAAGTAAGTTTAGGCAAAATTTGAATAGTGAATTAGAATGGGAGGTGAGATGTCAGTCTTTCATTGGCTTTCTTCATAAAGAAAAAAAGTCAAATTTTGCATTACAATTTATTAAACGGAACCATCTCAATACTCAAACGAAAAGTAACCTTTTTCGCGATGAGCATGCTCCATAACGTCTATTCGAATTCCATAATTACCAATTAAGTTTTTATAAAGTAATATATCTCTTAAATTTATTTTTTAAATTTAATTTAATTACAAATATGTTACTCGTGTGTTTCACGGGGACTATGCTAGTTATAATAAAAGGAAAATTGTAGCCAATACTAGAATTTTAACCTTTATTTTATTTTTACATGGAAGAAGATTAAATTCTAACTTTTACATAATTTTTTGTACTTATACATAATTTTCAAGGAGCAGGGGTCTCTTTATTTTTTAGTGGTCCTCACTACCTCTCTCCTAATTAATTTTGATTTTCAAATTTTAAACGGTCATATCTCTCAATCCGTTGCTTTTTGACACGGTTCTTTAGAATAATTTGTTCGTTATATTTTTATCTTTAAAACAAGATCCATGATGATATATTTTTGATGAACTTTTTTTCACTTCAAATTGTTATACCGTTTTTGAAAAGGTATAACAATTTTGCACTATATTTATTAAAATATTATACCAAATTAAAATCGATATAATATTTTTTTCAATTCAAAACTGTTGTTACGGAATATTATCTCAATTTCAGAAAAGTATAATACTTTTTGCATTGTTAATGTAAAAGTATTATACCGTTTTTGAAAAGGTATAACAGTTTTGCACTGTAATCATAAAAACATTATACCCAAATAAAAATTAGTATAATACTTTTCATTTTAGCACTTTTGTTACGGTTTATCCTAATTTCAAAAAATTATAGTACTTTATGCATTGTTAATGTAAAAATGTTATACCGTTTTTTGAAAGGTATAACAGTTTTGCACTATAATTAAAAAAATATTATACCAAATTGAAAAGTGTATAATAGTTTTCATTTCAACACTGTTTTTACGAAAATATTATCCCAATTTCAAAAAAGTATAATACTTTTTGCATTTGTTAATGTTAAAATTGTTATACCATAATTTGAAAAGGTATAATACTTTTACACTATCATTGTAAAAGTATTATACCGATTTTTGAAAAATTGTATAACACTTTTACACTATCATTCTAAAAGTATTATACAGATTTTGAAAAACAGTATAACACTTTTTACTGTCGTTGTAAAAGTATTATACCAATTTTGAAAAATGGTTTAACACTTTTAATACAATAAACATGACCACAATTATAAGGCTCATCATATTTCTTAGCGAATATGCATTGAAAAACAAATGAGATGATTACAATTTAAGAACCGTGAGAACAAAGTCAAAAAGGTCAATTTCTTCATTCAATGTTATAGCAATGTTGATGCTAGCGGGTGTAAAATGCAGAATTAGAAAATGAGTATTCTATTCGGGAATAAAAAGTCGAAAACCTAAATACAAATATGGATTCAATGGGTTTCTTGACTGCCTTCGATTGGCACCAGCTTGAAGAGATGGTCGTAATAATCTTCCCCCCATGTAAGCCGTCATTGTTGCAGGTGGAAAAAAAATCGAATCTCAAACAAAATCACAAACTTAAAAGAGGGGAAAACCAAATGAGTAAGGAAACTAGTGGAAAGATCGAATCTCGATCTGCAGATCTCACCTGCTGCCTGTCGTACCATCACAGGATGTCGTCGTCCCGTATTTTTCGCCGTCCCGTATCTGGCGAAAAACTCCAAAAATCCGCTAGATCTCGTCGTCCCGCTGCTGTCCTGTTGCCGTCACCTGCTGTCGGAACTCGTCGTACTGTCACCGGCACCGCTCCTACCACTGCAACTTGAAATCCCGTTAAAAAAGTTAAAATCCTGATTTGTGAAAAAACTCCAAAACTCCGCCAGATCTCGCCCCCTCTACCGGATCTTGTCGTCCCGTTGTTGTCCAGTTGCCACCACCTGTCGCCGGAACTCGCAGTACCGTCGCAGGCGCCGCTCCTCCCACCATAGTTGTTAAATCGGGATTCGTATCGAGAATCGAAATCCATGAATCGTGTATCGTGAATCGTATCGAATCGTAAGATTCGAGGTGGGTTCATAAAATATATAAATAAGTATATGTTCAACTTTAATAATATTAAATTTAGTTAAATTGTGCAATTCTAACATAAAATTTAAAACCACATCAACCAAATAAATATGAAATAAAATTGCAGAACTAATAATTA
>CAOJBJ010905841.1:0-10955 GCA_948291685.1 Euphorbia celastroides | reverse complement strand
AAAAATGTTTTTGTAAAAGGTCGAAACATCAAATTCTTTTTTTAAAATTTATCTTTTTTGATTCAAAACATAATTTATATATTGAATCAAAGATAATTACAAATGTAATTAAATATCGATGAACACAAAACCATTTATTCTATCATGGAAGAATATACTGTAAAAAGTATAGTTATTATTCTCTCGGTACATACAAATCTAGGACAACTCTAATGGTCTTCAATAAGTAGAGTAATAATTTCTATTTATAAAGTAAGGTTCAATCCAATAATATTCTATATTTCTACTTTAGAAATAGAGAATCTCTGCATTTCGTCTAAATATAAAGTATCTTATATCATGTCTAATAATTACTCTATATTCTCTACTTCAAACGACATTTTTCACTCATTTTTCTATATATATAGAGTTTTTACAGTAAATTTACTTCAATCATTTCTCTATTTTCAACTCCAAATCAAATACTTTTTCCATAAAATAATATACTATTGATATTATATTAATTTTTTAGATCCACTTGCCATTATAATTCACTATAAACTATTAAAATAAATGATAAAAGAAGAAAATATTAATAAAATAAATATGAAGTAGGTAAAGTATACCTCCATATTTAGAGTAGGGAGATGTGAACTCCAATTATGGAGTTGAAGTTTGGAGTACCGTTGAAATTGTAATTTCACTTAAAAAATAGAGGACTCAAACAATAGAACTTTCATTGAACAAGTTCTTATTCATTTTTTTATTTTTAGAATATGATTGATTTAATTTTTCTGTAATAATTTTATAAATAGAGTTTGAACTAGATTTTTTAAAATTACGATTGAATACCGTGATGAACACGAAATAAATCATTTCTTCTGTCAAAGAATCTATTGTGAAAAATATAGGTACTATTCTCCTCGGTATACAAAAATCTTAGCATTTACCTCAATTATTATATGTAGGTAATATTTTAATGTCTACATGCTATATAAGTCAAAATAAATAATAATATTCGTCGGACCTTATAAAAAACAATTATTGCTGTCTAAATTTGGATACGTCATATTAGGTAATTCAGTAACCCCACCAAAGCTGTCATTTTCCATCTCATTTTGGTATTTTAAACAAATATCAGACCCTCCTTTCTTGTCACTTTCACTGAACAACACTTCTTCCTCTTCTCAGATCAACAATGGAGAATTCTTCTTGGTTTAGTTTGGCCTTCATCTCTTTCACTCTCATCTTCTTCTTCGCATATTTTAACTACCCAATTCACGATACAGCGTCTCTTATCCCCGGCTGTAAAAAAGGCTCAATTTTGACCAAACTGGGTTCAATTTCACGGACCCAAATTGATCACTTGACTGAAACACCGAGCCACCCACTCGACCCTCTTACAGTACAAGAGATCAACAGGGTCAACTCAATTCTATCATTGTACGAGCCATTGCTGCACTCTAACGCGTCAATTCACTCTTTAGCCCTCGACGAACCAGACAAGTCTCTGGTCTTGGGTTGGCGAGACGGCGACGTTTTGCCCCCCAGAAAAGCATTTGTAATTGCCTGTCTCAACGGTCAAACTCATGGTCTAATCGTTGACTTAAACCTCGGAGGAGTCGAGAGCCACAAGGTGTTCAACTCTGATTCGGGGTATCCTATGATAACCCCCGAAGACATTGATATTGCGGTTGAAGTGGCTATGTCTTCGCCGGAGTTGACCCAATCGGCCGCCGCCAGAGGGATGAATTTCTCCGATTTGACTTGCTCCACGCCTTCCCCTGGCTGGTTCGGGCCCGACGAAGAATCCAAAAGGCTAGTCAAAGTGCAGTGTTATTCCCTTCTGGACACGGTCAACTACTTCATGAGACCCCTCGAAGGGTTGACCATAACCGTCGATATTGACCTGCGAGAAGTGGTGAAGTTCACTGACACCGGGAGACAAATCCCGGTTCCAAAAGCAACCAACACAGAGTACAGATACTCGCCGGTAAACGACTCTTCACCGGGAATTGACCCGATTAACCCAATTTCAATGGAGCAGCCTAATGGCCCGAGCTTTAGGATAGAGAACGGGCATACGGTCAAATGGGCTAACTGGGAATTTCATGTAAAGGCCGACCAGCGAGCCGGGTTGGTGATCTCACGAGCCATGGTTCGAGACTCGGAGACCGGGGTGCTTAGGAGCGTGATGTATAAAGGGTTTGCATCGGAGTTGTTTGTGCCGTACATGGACCCAGATGAGAGCTGGTACTTTAAGTCATATATGGATGCCGGTGAATTTGGGCTTGGAGCCACGGCTATGCCGCTCGTGCCGTTGAATGATTGCCCCAGAAATGCTCACTATTTGGACGGAGTATTTGTTGCCGCCGATGGCCGGCCGTTTATACGGCCAAATATGATATGTTTGTTTGAACGCTATGCTGGTGATATTAGTTGGCGGCACTATGAAATCCCCTTAAAGGTATGTAATTGTATGAAATTCAACTATGATAATAAGAAAAGTGACTACTACTTTTGATTTTTAATTGGTTTATCACAATCTACGACATTTCGAAACTATTACAGGTTCAAGAATCGCGACCAAAAGTTACATTGGTAGCTCGTACGGCTGCATCAGTGGGGAATTATGACTATATATTTGATTGGGAGTTTCAAGCCGATGGCTTGATTCGCATAACGGTGAAGTTTATGTTGTTAAATTTTTCAATTTTACTCTTAACTTGTTTTTAGATCAATTTTGCAATATAAAGTGAGTGTCAATTGGGTTGCTGTACTTAACATTCTTAGCCAAGTTAGTTTGATTATACTAATAGTAAAAACAAACAAGATTAAAAGCTGGATGATGCATTGAAATTACTACAAAATCAAAGTTGTGAATGAAAATTGATCTTCAGGGCCAATTAACATTGCTTTTTCTATTTTTAGGTATCTCTTTCCGGAATGCTAATGGTGAAAGGGACCCATTTTGATAATGTGAATGACATACCAAACCATGAAAATATGTCAGTCCTTTGGTCTCAGGAAATGTGATCGGCGTGGTTCATGATCACTATGTGACATTCCATCTCGACATGGACATTGATGACACTAATAATTCATTGTTAATGTGCATTTCGTTAAGAAAAATACGTTGCCAGGTGAATCGCCAAGGAAAAGTTACTTAAAACCTGAAAGACATATAGCTAAAACGGAGGAAGAAGCAAGAATCAAATTAAAGCTTTACGACCCATCAGAATTTCATGTAATGAATCCTTCAAAGAAGTCTAGGCTAGGAAATCCATCAGGCTACAAAATCATTCCTAATGGAAATGCTGCTAGCTTACTTGATCACGACGATCCTCCACAACTAAGAGCTGCTTTTACAAACAATCAGGTACATAGATACTTCCATTGCAATTGAATTATTTGAATGATTATCAATGATTGATTTGAATGATTGGTTCGTGTTTACTTATTTAAGAGTTGCTTAATACACATCTTGTTCGTAGTCTAATTTTTACTATTTGTCCCTTAATTTCGAACATGTTATCGTTTTCCCTTAAACTTGAAAAAAGTGAATTAATTACTTTTAACACTACATATCAACTTCTATTGGTTTGAACTTTTCAAATATGCTCGATCCAATTAGAAAGTGACAAGTGACATTAAAGAGGCAAACCGATGCACGTTTTGTAATTTCATGGTATAACGAGGACACCTTCAAAATTTAGGATAACATTAGACGGAATGAAATAACTCAAAAAAGATAGTTTTGCATTTGTTATAAGAGTTAGATAATGATGATGTTGTTTGTTGTTGGGTAGATATGGGTTACTCCTTATAACCGTAGTGAACAGTGGACATCTTGCGTACCAGAGCAAAGGAGATGACACACTTGCTGTGTGGTCTCAAAGGTATGAATTGCTCTTACAAAGCTATTCTTTTGACAAATAAAGTACAGCCTTTTAAGTTAAATTTGTCTAGTTAATCTCAATTGTTTAGAACGAATAAGTGATTGATATTTATGTATAAATGTGGATTTATGAACAGGAACAGGGAAATAGAGAACTGGTATGGTACACACTGGGATTCCATCACATACCATGCCAAGAGGATTTCCCAATTATGCCAACCGTATCATCGAGTTTTGAACTGAAGCCTGTTAATTTCTTTTACCGAAACCCGATTCTTAAAACCCGACCCACTTTTGAAACCAACTTGCCTAATTGTTGGGCTTCTTCTACCTCTTCTTCTTAACTATGGAGAGCTTTCAATCCTCCTTGTTATCATATAAACTAGGTGGGATACACAGAATTTTGTTGTTTTTTTTTTGTATTTTTACATGTTGCATTATGTCTATGATTCATCATTGGATATATCTAATACCTCATCAATCATATAATTAAGTTCTACCAATGGCAGTGGATGCAAAGAATCATTAGCTATCGACTTCAGCAACAATTCAGTGAATGGATCATTTTGTCTTAGTTTATGGGTGTGCTTATTTAACTTCTATCTATAGTAGTTAGCTGACCGAAAATAAATAAGTCCTAGATAATAGTGTTGGGTAAAATTTTTTGAATAATTTCTTTAGTAGTTTGGAGAATATCAAACGATAGAATAATTTGAATAATTAGCTCTAGCTAGTTAAATGAGGTCGGAAAATTAACTAAAATTTGTTCCAATAATTCTGCATAGAATATTCAACGGAGGGGAATCAAGCAAAACAAGTAATTATCTTAATCTGCTGTCTTTTTCAAGTAATTATCAATTATCACACTATTATGATATAATTGGAGAGATTCTCTTGATACTTTCTAATTGATCGTTGATCTGTCCAGCTCCGCTTCACTCTTTCATTAACCCTCTTGGCCTAATCCTTAATTCCTTATATATACACGTAAATATTAAGTAAATCCTACAATTTCTTCAAAAAGTGTAAAAAACATAACTACATAACTAATGCAAGGGTATTTGTGTCATACATACCCCAAATACCCCAAATACTCTGTATTTGAGTTTCAAAACATCTTTACGCTCTAAATCCCCTATCCCTTATCTCTCCTTCCAACCGCTTCTTGTGATTCGAATCTGCGTAATATTCTCCACTAAAATCAGATACTACACGTATCTCCTAATCCGATTCTATCCATAACCATCATAATCTTCTAAATTGTGTTTCAAATTCAGTTTATGCGTCTATTTATCTACAATCAGTGATCGACATATGGTTGCTTAATCATTGGTATCGTGATTCTTTTAATCGAGACTGGGTTCAGATAGAATACGGTTTTCAGTAATTGATAATGGCGAGATCGAACACCATGCAAGGTAAAGTGGTATTTTATTGATTTTGTTAAAAATTGAATTTTTCAGCCGGGATTCAAACTGTTATTTGATGATCGATACCTAATTTTAACATGCAGGGAGCTCTTCTACAAGTGGAAGAAATTCACCCCAAAACATAATGAATGCAGACAACGAAGAGGTGAGTAAATATTCGGTATTTGCTTTATGATATGGTCTACATTGATATTTTAGATAGTTGTTTGTGGACTATGAGAAGTTGCTCTCAGTATTTGCTTTATGATTCGGTATTTGCTTTATGAGTGGTTGCTTTATGATTAGGTATTTTGCATTATGATAGCTGGAACATTGTTGAAGAAACCCAATTTTAATGAGAAACTGTATCTTAGTGATATGTTGTTGTTTGTTTATACATGCTATGTTTGTTTCGTTTCCATTATAGTGTTGTTTGTTGATGAAAATTGTAGAGCACCATTATAATTGTAAACTTGAACTTCAAAATCCAAAAGTACCATTATAATTATAAACCTAAACTTTAGAATACCAGTAGAAGTTAGTGTCTGACGGAATTTGCAGTGGATTTTGATAACACATAACTGTATGTATTTGTTTTGTGAATGTATTTGAGGACAACTGCTCTGTTGGCATTTGGTGTCTGCATGTATATGCTTTATACATGTAAATGTACATGAAACAGAACATGTAACTTATGGTATTTGATATCAAATACCCAGATATCTGAAGTACTGGTATTTGATGTTATATACTATATATATAGACAATTATGTTGCTTATGGAATTTTTTTTATTTGTTTCAGATGCTGGAACCCGTTTATAGCTCATCCAAGCAGAGTTAGAGAGGTTAATGTTACTTCACATCCTAAAGTGTTGACCTTCTTGAGGTAAAACCTCCAGGCTAATGTTGTTAAAAAGCTGGAAGAATCAATGTTTTGACATTTTTTCAAAGCTTCAACATTGATTGTATGCTACCAACTCATTCATAAGCTAGTGAAGTCAGAGTTGCAACAACCAAACACGAACATGATAAAGGTTAAATTCGGAGGTGTGGTTCTTACATTCAGACTGGAGGATTTCATCGTGATCTCAGGTTTTCCATCCAATTGATTTGATATAATTGAGGTGAAGCTGTTGACCGATGAAGCTAAAGATTTTTGCAGCAAGTATTTTCTAAAGCATCCTTTTTCCATTAAAAAAAAGGACATGGAATGTTTACTGGCAAAAGGAGGAGGGGGCATGTAGTAAATGATGAGGAGGATTGTTTTAAGTTGGCCTTGGTTTATTTCACAACTTACTACTTGTTAGGCTGGGATCCTAACACCAATATATCAGGCCAGATTTGGAATTGCATAGTACAGGGGAATTACAATAAGGCATTGTGGGGAAGGGCTTCCTATACATGGCTAATTAGGAGCTTGAAAAGAGAAGGGGATGAACCAACAAATTATCGATTGAAGGGATGCCCGATTGTGTATCAGATATGGTTTTTTTAGGTTTATGGAGCATGCCAAGGCTTCCTTGCTAAAAGATTGGATCATGATGACTACTTGTTCAGGCCTAGGATCTGCAATTGGGAAATGGAAGAAAATGACATACCAAAAAGAGAACAAATAAAGAGCACAATCTTCAATAAGGAAGCAACAAAGGTAAATACCGGATTTACATTTATCTATACCTAGTAATTATTGTATTCACACTTCTGTACTACCCTAATATTATTATTTGTTTATCCCACAGCTTAAGATCATCCCATTCGAGCCAACAAAAGATGAGAGAGATAGACTTCTAAGATGGAAAATGGAGAGTAAAGTAGCTCAATTCGAAGAAGAAATTGAAGGTACCCAGTCCGTTACCCATACAAGCGTTAATCTGTAAATACATTCAACTAATAATATGCTTTTCGTCATTGTGAAAGGTGCGGCAGTTGGGGGGATCATCATCGGCTCATTCATATATCACAGAATCGTTTAAGAATTTGGAGCTAGAAATGGATGAGCAATTTGATATCATGTTAAACAGAATTGAAAAATTAGAATTCAAGGTGTATGGAATAGAAAAAAAGGTTGTTATATTAGAATCAGAAAGAGGGAACAAAACTGAAGACGTATGTGATTATTTCTACATATGTAATAAAAAATTAACATAATGAGCAATGTTTGTGTGGTCAGAGGGGAAGTATTTGACAACACATACAAATGTTTTTCTTTTCACAAGATGTTGTCATCTCTGGCAATAAGAAAAAAGAAGGGAACTCAGTTACAGAAGTTGATCAAGTGGACAAAAAAGAAGCTGATGAACAGGTTTACACAATTACTACTTATTTTGAAATATTTGACTCACATGTTATGCCCATTTACTTAAAATGCGATACATTTAGGATGTTTTGCAACCGAAAGTGGATGGAGATTTGCCAAATTTTTCCTTCAACCTAGGGCTGTCCCAACCACGCAAGGTACTGGTGAAAAGTGCTGCAATAAAACCCACACATAGGTGAAAAGGAAAGAGAAAGGTAAATACTTTGGCATTATTTTTACATAATTAAATGTTCACTATTACATAATGAGTAATATTTGTGTGGTTAGAGGGGAAGTACTTGACAGCACATACAAATGTTTTTCTTTTCAAAGGATGTTGTCGTCTCTGCTAATGAGAAAAAGGAAGGGAACTCAGTTACAGAAGCTGATCAAGTGGATGAAAAAGAAGATGATGAACAGGTTTACACAATTACTATTTATTTTGAAAATACTTGACTCACATGTTATGCCCATTTACTTAAAATGCGACACATTTAGGGTGTTTTGCAACCGGAAGTGGATGGAGATTTGCCAAATTTTTCCTTCAACCTAGGGTTGTCCCAACCACGCAAGGTAGTGGTGAAAAGTGTTGCAATAAAACCCATACCTAAGGAAAAAAGAAAGAGAAAGGTAAATACTTTGTCATTATTTTTACATAATTATATGTTCACTGTCACATTACTACTGAATATAACCTCTTGTAATGATTTTATGAACACACAAATATGCAGCAATTGGATCTTGGAGATGAAACAGAGTCTGATCCAGACTTTGATGTGATGAATCGAAGTCTAGGGAAAAAAGCAAAAGGGATCGAAATGAAGGAATCAAGTGCAGATGAAGTACGAAAGATGAAAAGGAAGGTATGTGATGTTATATACTAATTTTTCATTACATGATTATTTGGATGTTCATAAGAAGGATGTTGTTTGGTTGGTTGTTTGTAAGTACATGCAATTCCTGTGGAGGTTGAAGTTCTTGGTAAAAGGAAGGCTAAAACAATATGACAACTTAAATCTCCATACATACCTACAAGCAAGGTTGTTAAGAATACCTCGAAGTATGAACTTGTGAAAGGACGATGGTCGTTGGATGAATACGGTAAACTAGGGGAAAAGATATTCGAGGTCGACCTTTTGGAGCAGTTTGAGGAATGGTTATTGCCTGACAAGCTTCCAGAGAAATCGAGGTATGTACATGAATTTACAATAATTTGGAAATAAAGTGTAGGTGTTTGAATTTCAATACTTAATGTTGTTCGTATTATTTTTGGTATTCTGTATTCTGTTTGGTATTTAAATTTAAATACCAAAAAAGAAACATTACAATTTCATGTCACGAACAAGGAATCAACACTAAGGTGAGTTATTTGTTAATTCAGAAAAACCAATAAATGGTACACAGAGGTGAATGACCGGCTTCCAAAACCTTTCCGATACAATATCGGAACAGTTAGCAACAAAACGTTTTTTTAACTGTACAAGAAAAATGAATTGCTGACTGATCTGGTAACTACAATATTTGAAAAATGAGCAATTACATTTAGTTTTTGTTAATTTAAGTAAGTGTAAAATTTTTGCAGCACATGGACATCCTCTTCTATCATCTCCGAAAGAAAGAGAAATACTGCACATGGATAAAAAACAATTACAAGTTCACCACGACTACTTGGGCATTCGATGTTAAGGTTCAAGCTAGTGTCAAAACAGTAATGTCGCTAGACCTCTCTCGAAATTTAATAGATCAGCTGAAACTGTCAAGCACTGTGGCCAGTCAGATGTCGGGTTTGGGTATTATTTGTGGGAGACATTGGTCGGAGGTCAACCACTTTTTGTTCCCTATAAATGCGGGAAGGAATCACTGGATTCTGAGTAGGTTATATATTGGAATGCTCTAACACAACTTATAGTGTATATTCTGTCGAATATTTCTTCCAAATTGACATTACATATTTTTGGCAGGTTTGAGCTCCCCACCAGGAGGCTATTTATTCATGACTCGAAAAAAGGTCGGGGGTATAAGCCATCAAAAGAGACGAAAGACGCTGCAGAAAAATATGCAAAGGTCATTCCTTATTACCTCGAAGCATTCAGTGCTCTTATATCTAGAAATGACCTGATGGACTCGCCAGCATACCACCCAGATAAGAAATTTAGACCGCTCGATATTGAATATGTCAGTAAAGTGCCACGTCAAAGTGAATGGTATGCGTAAGTATTCTATTTGTGCCTTTACCCGACATGCAAATTAAATGATTAGTTTAATTACAAAATTTGAACAGTGACTGTGGCATGTTCGTGGTGACCTCGGCCGAATACTTGATAGAGCAGAAAGATTTCCCAGAAGAGGTAGACATAGCACTTGCAAGGAAGAGGTATGCGGTGTCATTGTACTACCATGTAATGCACAAAAATGACTGTGGAGAAAAGCGATGAAGAAATTAGAAGGGCAAGATGAAATTGATGTCGCTTATTTATTTTTTGGCAATTGTTTTTATATGAATGAGATCTGAACAAGTTATATGGTTGTTGGAATTAACTCATGACATGCTTTGTTATTAAATTAGAATACTTAATTTTTAGACAAATTATTGGTTTTATCGTGCATATATCTTGGTTTACCATCCATTATAAGGCTGGATTATCTACGGTATTCAGAATAAATTGACACGGGAAATGTATTGTTGATAGCGGTAGAATACAATTGTGTTCGTAAAAAATCATTTTGTAGCAAAGATGATGAGGAATTGAGTATTTGTGTAAATCATACACATAGTTCTCATATTTAACCGTTTAAAAAAATAATCACAGGAATTGAGTATACCTATGTAAGATAAACATTCATCACTCTTTCAAAGTTTCATGTTCTGGTGTAAATGTGTAGGTATTTATTATCAATTGAACCCAAAAAAATAGTAAATAGTATTATTTAAAAAAATATGCACGCATGAAACCTGAAACAAACACAATAAAAACCGAAAATCAATCCCAAAAACCACAAGAAGCTAACCCATAAAATTGAAACAAAACTCATCAATCTTCAATAACCAATATCAAATATCAAAATTCAAGTCATGACTGTTTATGTATAGGTATTGTATGTCGAATACATGTTCAATTGTCTAAAACATGCACATTAGTCTCACTTGTAACCGTACAAATTAAACATAAACAATCATCTCACTTCTTACTGATGAAAGATAAACATTCATCTCACTTTCAAAGTTTAATGTTCTGGTTTAGATGAGTAAGTATTATAATTGAAAGCAAAAAAATAGCCTAAAATATAGTACCAATAACATAAACATCCACACGTAAAACTGGAAACAAACACAAACCAATAAGTACATGAAGCTAACCCACCAAAATGAAA
>CAOJBJ010904159.1:0-10376 GCA_948291685.1 Euphorbia celastroides | reverse complement strand
GTAGTTTTTAATCTGAGCATTAAAGCTGTTTCGAATTTCAATGATCTCAGATCTAGCAATCTCTTGCGCTTTGAGCTCAATTTCTATCTGTTGCAGCTCTTCTCTTTGTCGCGTAATGGTACTAATTCGCTGCTGTAAAATGTCATTGTCTGAGCTACCATCCACAGTGATTGAGCAGAAATCGACATCAACAGGCTCTCTCCCATGCTGCACCTTGATAACCATCAAGTTCAGATTAAAATTCATTTTCCTTAATAATTAAACAATGGAAAAAGAAGAGAAAAAGAAAAGAGAATTCTTTATAACACACACCTCGTATATCGTTCTTTCATCAGACTGACCCACATTTGGTCTTTTCAGCTCCTGTAATAAGCAAGCCCCAAATTATGACCAAGAAATCAACAAACAAATCTTGTGAATGTGGCCTCATAATGTTGATGGAGAGAAAAGATAACCCAATAGTGAAAATGTTGACAGAGGTTCCAATAGAGAAAAAAAATCCTCGGCTGAAAATCTTCCAACAATTTGACATCAAATTCAAACCACATCACAACTCGGAACTCAATTACATGTTTGACAAGAGGTCGCAGTTTGGTCATCATATAATTTAGGAAAAACACATACAACCACCAAGCATTACCATTTGCATTCCTAAAACGCATAGTTAAACAGATAAAGAATAGTACAAAGATGTTTGGACCTGAAGGGCACCTATGCTTGCAGCAAAACTAAGTACAGTGTTCTCCAGAGCATACACATTAGAGACCCAAAGCGTAAGACAATAATTAGCAGCTCATTTCAACAGATTTATCAACAAACGAACAAGGCTGAGTTAGAAACCTAATAGGCCAAGGTAATCACCTCGTTAACGCCGTTTTGAACAGAATGATGGTCAGAAACAGCACGCCACTCTTTCCGCAACAATGGCACCGGCAGCGAACCACCATGTGAGGCTACGACACCAGTCGTGGCCTCCATTGAACAGGGAAATTAGCCACGAATCTCCGCCAACTCTTCCCTGGTATCTAAAACTCAACGCAACGAAACAAAACCCTAGTTCGAATAGGGGAAAGAAATGATCAAATGAAACCCTAAATTGAAGAAATTAGTAAAGAAAACAAGGAAAAAAACAATGATGAGGAAGTAGAGTACCTGAATTGCAGAAATTTTAGGGTTTTACAAGGGCTTGAAATGGAAATACTTTTTTTTTTTGGTAATACTTAAAGCTGAAGTTCGAGAGAGGAGGAAGAGGAATGAGATTGATGATTGGGCATTAGATATTTCGATGTATTACGGGCTCCCGCCATTTATAGAACAACTTCATCACTCCTAGGGTGATTTCACCCGCGCTCGGTTCGCGTGTTCCTCACGTCCTGTTTAACTTGTCTTTTTTTTTGAATAATTTCAAAATCATCCTTGACATTTTTTCAAAAACACCTGCAAAGTTTAAAATTTCTCAAAAACACCCTTAAATTATGTAACTGTTATAAAAAACGTCACATTCTATCTAAAGACAGTTAACTAATGACGTGGCAAAGAATAAAAAGGTCAAATTACATTATTTTAACTTTAAAAAAACATTTACCCTAACAACCAAACTCACATACCCAATTATCAACCCTAACCCAAACCCTCTAAACCCTAACCCCCCTCGGAATATCGTGATTCCGGTAACGGCGCCAAAACCAATAAAAAACTTGTCAGGAACTCGCTGGGAATCGCTTCTCTCTTCAATTTTCTTTGCCTCCATTGACAAATCCTTCTCTTTTCCATTCATCAGATCAATCTTTCTACCGTTGTTTCGTCTCCTCTATTTCCTCTGATTTCAATCTCCGATGGTTTTCAGAATTTTCGATGTTCAAGCCGAATTTCACTCACCTCGTCACTATTCTCTCTCCTTCTCTCATCCTTTCCCTCCCTCCCTCGATTTCGTTGTATTCCATTGTTTTCGCCACTCTCTTCCGCCTCACCCAAAGCGTGTCGTTCGAAGCATTACGCGGTGGTTTTGCCTCGATTTTACCGTCATCGCCTGCCTCGCCTTCTACTCTATTTGTAAAGCTGTGAACGACGATGTTGTACTCACGAATCAAGATGTTTGGCTTGAGTTTTCACCGGAGATCTGACGAGATTAGCGTTCAAAACCCGAGCAAAACTCAGGAATCAGGTGAACAGAACTCAAATCTGACGAGATCCACATTCAAAAGCCGAGCCAAATGGTGTTCCAACGAGATCCAAAATAGCTCTTTCCCAGCATCGATTTCTCGACGAGAACAAGGAGAAAGGGAGAGGAAATGGAGAAAGAGGGCGATGGGATCTGGGATTTCCATGCGTTTTCAGGCGATGGCCAGTGAAATTGGCGTTTTTAGGTGTTGGTCGGTGATTTTCCGGTGACGGCGGCTACTATGTTTTTGGATAATTTGATGGGTATTTGGGTTTATGAATTAGGGTATTTGGATAAATGGGTTAAAAATATAGTTTTCCAATTTTACCCTTACACCACATTAGCACTTAACAGCTAATGGATGAAAAATCCTTCTTTTGATAGTGGTTGCATATTTCAGGGGTGTTTTTGAGAAATTTTAAACCTCAAACGTGTTTTTGAGAAAACATCAAACCTCAAGGGTGGTTTTTGAAGTTATCCCTTTCTTTTTAATTGAAACAGCAGTAACTTTAAAACCATTTTGCGTTCGAAACTTGACTTCTTCAAAAATTTGTTAAATATTCAAAAATATATATCTTTCAAAACTAAAGTAAACTATTTGAGTGATTTATAAAAATATCTTTGTGTTTTTTCTTAGAAAAGCATCAATAAATATATATTCAAATATATTGAAATATTCTAACATAGTTCCTGTTTTGTATTTCGACTATTAGATTTTTATATTCTAATTCTATTTTTAGTATTCTTTAATTAATATTTAGTAATTTATATTAATATTAGTAACATATTAATATTTTGTAGTATGAATTCTTTCTCTTATTTTCTATTTATTCTTATCTTATTAGTTATTATAACATAAAAAAATTTATATTACTATTAAGAATTATGATATTACTCTAT
Source organism: Euphorbia celastroides (assembly GCA_948291685.1). Classification (NCBI taxonomy): domain Eukaryota; kingdom Viridiplantae; phylum Streptophyta; class Magnoliopsida; order Malpighiales; family Euphorbiaceae; genus Euphorbia; species Euphorbia celastroides. The sequence goes on along the minus strand of CAOJBJ010904159.1, from coordinate 7,315 downwards.
GGCTGTTAATTGTTAGCAAAAGATGAAATTTTTATTTGTAGAGTTACAAATGCTAATGTGATAAAGGACATAATGGTCAAAGCTCAATTTTAATTCATTTACCCAAAACCCTACCCAAATATCTATCCTAAATACCCAACTCTTACTTTAATGCACATAACTCAGTCTGGTGCTACCACCAGAAAGGGATCACAACTAATAATTTGAAGTCTCTTGTAAAACCCTCTCTCCTCTATGCCTTACACTAAAATTGATCTCGACCCTCTCCTATTTTTCCTATTATTGTAAAAACCTTCTCCTCATCTCCCCTTCTCAATTAAAAGATCTATCATCACTCCTCTTGTCCTCTCCCATTTCATTGTCGATTTTGCGACTCCCATTCGCCCTCTCTCCTCTTCCCCTCGTCGTTGGGTTTCATTTCTTAACTTCCTTTTAAAATCATTGCACTATCTTTGATTTTGAAATCGAAATCTCAACACTGTAAATCAAAAAAGGAGATGGGGAAACACAAAGGGGAAGGGTTTGCTAGTTTCCTCTTGAATCGAAGATGAGCAACAAGAAGGTTTGGGGTTTGGTTTTTGCCAATGTGAGCACATGATTTAGCTTAGGGTCAATCATGAATCAATCTTAGTATTGACTACCTCGGATCAAATGTCGAACAAAAGTTGAAGCAAGATTTTGAGAGGTGTGAAGTTTTTGAGTCAGAACTTTCTTGAAGAAATTCAAAATAGTATAATGACTTGTAAACATAAAAATTTGAGTCAAATGGACTTGATTATGAGTTAAAAATATGTTTTGGGAGTTTTTGGGAGCGAAACAAGTGATTTTGGGGCTAAAAATGCAAAAAAGGAAAATAGATGCCTTGTCTCATGGCAAACAAGCATGAATGTCCACGCCTGTTTAAGAGATATTGGCATATGTATTTTATTTTATCTTTTTGAATAATAATGGCCATTTTGCCAAATTGGATGATTGTCGGGTTTGATCCTACAACCCCACACTTGTTGGATTTCCTAACAAGGTGGTGGCCACTAGACTAAAGCCTAATGGTTGCATATGCATTTTATTTCATTCTTCTAAAATCAATGATTTTGTGCTTGTGTAACGTCAAATATGAATCCAGAGTTTAGTTGGTTCCAAACTAAATGTAAATATGAAAATATAAATGCATTGTCAATAATAATGGAGTAGAACACTTTTAGTTAAGAAATACATGCGTAACTAATAACATGTATCCGATCTCCAAGAATGTTCCACGTCAATCTGCAAGATAGATAACGTTAGGAGGGCCGACCATTTTACCGGCGAAGTCTCTCTGATGCTTAAGTCAAGTATGGGATGAAGGTGAGGAGTGAATGGATAGAATGAGGAGAAGAAGTTACCTTTCATACCCAATACCTTGACCTTTATATAGGCTGCATGGAGAGAATCGTAGGGACCAGTGGTGATGTGGCGCCTCTCATGAGTGGGTTTTAGCACGGCCTGACACCCTGTGTGTGATTGTCGGGCCATGTCACGTTTTAGTACTGGTTTCCGTGCGATGATGACAGTATTTATCCTTTGGCACGACGCAGTATCCATTGGGGTGTGTTTTGTCTACTTGTGTCGAGCTAGGGCTGGTCAAGGTGGATTTACTAGTAGCGAGCTCATGTGCATGCGCCTTTTTAGGCTTATTGTGGTGAGCCAGGGTTGAAGGTGCTACGAGCTCGCTTTTGGATCTTTTGGGCCTGATGCTTGATGAGCCTATTATCTCTTTTGTTATCAATAACTAGTTTAAAAAAATTGCAATTTCCTCGTATGAAAAGGTGTATAAAATGTTGGCCTAATGCATAATTAATAAACATTTCTAACTTGACACTTATTTTGAGATGGTCCCTGTATTTGAAAGTGTCATTGTTAGATTCCCAAACTCGGACAAAATATTCACTTCAACATCTTAAAGTTGGAAAAAATACGTACTTCAACTCCTCAGTGTCATGTATTATCTTGCGATTGGTTTGACTCTTTAAAGATATCCGAATTTCATTTTTTTTCTTTATCCGTTAAAATTGTGATACATGATATTGATGAGTTGAAATGCATGTTTTTACCAACTTTAAAATATTGAAGTATTTACTCTTAAATATTTATAAGGGTTACTATCAAAAAAAAAATATTTAAGGGTTGAGTTTTTTCGTATCATATGAAACTCATTCCCTTTTATTGCCGCGGGGAAGAGTTGAAAGTTAAAAAGAAACGAAAACCTAAACGGAATCAAATTGCTTATAGCTTGGGCAACCAACTTACCACTTGCATCAATCCCGTTCCCGATGACAATATAGGAGGAAGGAGAAGAAATACAATAATCTTTGTAATTCAATTGTTGTATGATTGTATCCAATTCAATGTACAATCCCGGTTTCAATCCTTCCAATGGAAACCCTCACTCCGGCACTTTTGGCGGCGGATTTTGGTGGGCTGCTGTTACTTCTCCCCAATCTAGAACTGCCGCCGCCGTTACGGCTTTCGCCGGCATCGCCGTCGTCGCTGCCATTTTCTACACAACCAGTAGGTAATTTAATGCTTCCTTTCCATTTTTATCCTCTTCGACTGACCCGATCTTTTTGTTTTCGGCATTTGCATTATCCACTGAGAATAGCTAATTTCTAGTTACCTACTGCGAATTGTATTAGGTTGTCTTTGTTTTGGGATTAGTGGGGGATGTTGATACTTCGGCTGTTTTCACATGCGATCTTAGCATGATCAACTTTCAAATTTGTAATGCACTTTATTTTCTGTTGCTTAAGTTTGGGACATTAGGGACCTTACCCAATTGTCTTTCTATGGAAAATGAGAGTTGAGGTATGTTGTGATATGCCCATTGACAATCTATCTGGCTAGTGGCTAGTTTACTTCTTAATTGTGTCCTTTATATCTTTTTTCTTCGATGTCGGAAAATTAAATGTATGTGTTTATGCTTGTTTACTTGTTAGATCTCATGATTGTCCTTCTCCACCTCAGGGGTCATCTTAAATCACCATGGTCTCACAGAAAAAGAAAACACGCCCTTTCTCATCAACAATGGAAAAACTTATTTACTCCAGATGGGAGACTTGAAGACGGTGGAGTTAAGTTATTGAAAACAGTTCGGAGTGGGGTAGGTGATGATGTACAGAGTTTCTTCATCTTTTTAATGCTATCGTATTACGAGAGTAATATTAATATCTACCATTTTTCGTGTAGGGCGTAGAACCAAGTATTAGAGCAGAAGTGTGGCCATTTCTTCTTGGAGTGTAAGCATTTATTAACCTTCTCATTTCAGTTATTCTTTAAGTATCACAGCTTTGCCATCTATCATACTGATACCAATGATGAATACCAATGATGAATACTGATACCTTTAGCTCCAAAGGAGTACATTAAATTATGGGTGAAGTTGTAATCTGATTCTGAGTACCTAGGAATGGATTATAATTTTTTTGTATAGCCAGGAACTTGAGCACATTAATTGAGTTTTATATGTCACTAGTATGATATTTTCTTAAAGCTTCCTATATCAATGTACTTGCAAATGAATCTCTTTGCTGACCTTGATGCACCTTTATCGTTATTTGAACAAGTAAAAGTTATATCTAGATGTCAATGGGATAGAATTCTCTTATGCCTTTGTCCTTGAATCTTCGAACAATCTAGGCATCTAAGAGATAGTCGGAGAGGTAGGATGTTTTTGATCAACCCAAACTCCACCATGTAAGTCAAGAATCTATTGATGAAGTTTGGGTTCAATAACTAAAATGATGAATAGAAGTGAGTATCTAATATCTATTTGGTCATAGTTGATATGTTGAGAGACGAAACCTTGCAGACTATTTACGAACTATTAATGATTTTTTTGAGGGATGAGGTTTACTAACTATTAATGATTTGACTTGTCTGTGTGGTACAAATTTCACAATGCGACTTCTGTCAGAGAGATACAAGTCTGCCATGTTTATGACCTAATTTAGGTTGAGTAAACAGAAGAAAAGTTAGAGAGAACAAATTTAGAGTAGAGAAAATGAAGAGAATTGATTAAGGAAGAAGAAGATCGAGGAAAAGAAGCATTAGAGGAGGTTTAGAGAGACAGAGCAGAGGTAGAAGACGAATAATTGAGAGAGATAGGCAATTTAAATTGATTGGTTTCTTACATTTCAGTAGCATTCTATTTATAACAGTAATCTAATAACAAATTGGACATCTTGCACTACTTGACCATATACCAAAACTAATTGTATCCTACTCTATAATGCTGTAACAAGTTGAAGAAATTGTCATACTGACTATGCCCTGCTTTGATTAATAAATTCGTGTGAAATTGTAATCATCAGATTCATCCAGGACAATACTCCCTCCTCCACTCCATTCGTGTGTTGTTTAATGGTTTCTATGATTTCATTTTGATTGAAAACAGGTGCGAGAATTCAAGCTCTGATATGACACCATTTTCATGATTATGACATGATTTAGCATTTCTGTAGTATTCTATTCTATTTATAACAGAAATCTAATGACAAACTGGACAACTGCCACTACTCGACAAAATACCAAACTAACTGATTCCTACTCTAGAATACTCTTAAGTTGCAGAAATTACCATGCTAACTATGGCCTAATTTGGTTAATAAATTCTTAGTAAATTGTAATTATCCGATTCATGACAAGTATTGTATGTTTCATGTGTGTATGGGCCGTTGATTACTTCATGGAATATAAGTAATCTAAGGGAGCTAGAATGCAGTTCTCTTGTTGATTACTTCATGGCTATTACTCACCATTTTTTTTTTTAATTTGGCTGTTTGGTGTATGTGTGTTTGGTGTTACTTTTCACAATAAGACTTCAGAAAGATAAAAACCTTGTGTTTTTCAAGTGTTATGTTAGGTTTTCATTTCTGAAATGGGTTTAAATGCTATTTTCTGTTACAAATGATGCACTGTCACATATTAGCACATATATTGGATGTCTTATTTATCAATTTTGGAGTTTCCTTTTAGAAACTATATGCTGAATAATGTTGGTCATATTAACACTTTTTCGGAGAATGCATGCTAGATGATGGCTAATTTACATTTTCTGTGTCCTTTTACTTTTACAGCTATGAGTTGAACAGTTCCGAAGAAGAAAGAGATAAAATAAGAAGAAAAAATCGGTACTGTTGCCTATCTCTTTCCATTATATTATCTCTTACTGTTAAGTGTTAAGATAGTGCCAGGCTAATATAGATCAGTTAATATTTCATTATGGCTTTGCTTTGTGTATTCTAAAGTTTCTCTTTTTACCATCTATTGCTATAGGGAGGAATACAACAAACTTCGCAGGAAATGCAAGAAACTGCTTAAGCTCAAAAGTGATGAGGCAAAAAACAGCCAAGACAGTTCAACTATTGTTCAAGCTGCAGATTCTTCAGACTATGAAGAAATAACGAGTCCCAGAAAGTCAAATTCCAGTGAGGAAAAAGGTGTCAACGGTGAGGATTCAGATAATCCCTCAAGTGCACTGCTGCAAGGCGATGAGAATTCAGAAAATGCTGACTCCGACTCCAATGAAGTCATTTCAGCTTCCTCTTCTTCACAAGGCAAGGAAGAAAACGAGCCTCTTTTGTCCCCCGAAAAGAAAACCATTTCCCCCACAGCCAAAGCTGGCACTGAAAATTTCCTTACATGGCAAAGGATCATCCTTCTCGATGCGGTTCGGGCAAATTCAGAATGGATCCCATACTCCCCGTCTCAGGCTTCCATACCAGAGGACGAAGCACGCCGTCTCGCTGAGGCCGTTGGATTAAAGGACTACGATCATCTCGAGCCCTGCAGGATCTTCCACGCCGCCCGATTAGTTGCAATCCTCGAGGCCTACGCCCTGTGGGACCCGGAAATCGGTTACTGCCAGGGAATGAGCGATCTCCTCTCTCCCATAATCGCCATCATGACAGAGGACCACGAGGCGTTCTGGTGCTTCGCGAGCTTCATGAGAAAGGCCCGCCATAACTTCAGGCTCGATGAGGTGGGGATCAGACGGCAACTGAGCACCGTTTCCAAGATCATCAAAACGAAGGACGCGCACCTGTTTCAACACCTGGAGAGGCTGCAGGCGGAGGATTGCTTTTTCGTGTATCGGATGGTGGTGGTGCTGTTTAGGCGGGAGTTGACTTTTGAGCAGACGCTTTGTCTGTGGGAGGTGATGTGGGCTGACCAGGCGTCGGTTAGGACCGGCGTTGGGAAGTCGGGTTGGAGCCGGATTAGGCAGAAAGCACCGCCAACCGATGATCTGCTGCTTTATGCCATTGCAGCTTCTGTGTTGCAGAGAAGGAAACTGATCATAGAGAAGTACAGCAGCATGGAGGATATTTTGAGAGAGTGCAATAGCATGGCGGGCCAACTTGATGTGTGGAAGCTCTTAGATGATGCTCATTATCTGGTGATTTCCCTGCACGATAAGATCGAGACCACTTAATGATGTCTTGTCTTCGAATTTACATTTTTCGGGAAATCAGCTTAGTTGTGCCATTTTTCGGGTCACAGATGGAAAATTGGTGTTGGCTAAATGTACCATATTGGTTTGACTATGCATGTGTTTTGCTGAGCCAATGATATGTTCCACTTGCTGATTGCTATTTGGTTACATTAAGCTTCAACTGTTGTTGCCCATTCTTGCAGCTCCAATAAATTGTTAGGGTGGAACTTCAGTTACATTTTGTTGTTTGCATGTTGTATCCATTACTTGGAATCTTAAGAGTAGCAAAATGGGGATAATTTCAGAAATATTTTCAGCATAAACACCATACCCAATTTTCATATTTTCTTTTTTTTTATGTGATGTTTGATTAGTCATAGCAATTTTCATATCTTTTAAACCGTTAATTTTTTCGAGATGATTTGTTAGAGTAATTTGTTCGTTACATTTTTGTTTTTAAAACAAGATCCATATTGATATTTTTTCGGTAATTTTTTTTTCAAAATATACCAAAATGAAAATTGCAGTACAAAATTAGTATACCTTTTTACTTTTCGGGTATACTGATTTTTTACTTTACGGGTATACTGGTTTTACTCGCAGTATACTATTTTTTTTTATGTTTGATTGAAATTAGTATACCATTTTTCCAACTTTTATTAGTATACTTTATTTTAACGGTTTAAACTAGTATACTATTTTAATTTTGGTATACTTTTTAAAACTAATATACTTTATAAAACTAATATACTTCAAATTTTACACATTGTGATGAAGCTAGTATACTTTTTGAAACTAGTATACTTCATATTGTGATGATTAATATTGTGATGGAAGCTAGTATACTGT
>CAOJBJ010902342.1:0-12188 GCA_948291685.1 Euphorbia celastroides | reverse complement strand
CGTTTTTTATTCTTTTTTTATAATTCATTTTTTATTATTTTAAATTCTAAAATCCATTAGTTAGAACATCCAAGCATTTTGATTATCTTAAAATCCAAGCTTTACTAGAATAAATCCTAGCTTTACACTTTAGTTTTCATTAATAAAACACTCAAAGAACTCAACAAAAGAGAAAATACTGTAACAAATGAGATAGTCCACTACAATGGCGAGAAGTAACGAGATCTTGACATTTTGAAGTGATAACAAGGCGATTGCACTCTAAATGATTAATTATCTAAAATTTAATACATTTGTAAGATTTTTCTTTTCGTTTAAGAGTTTTATAATATATTTTGTGCGCTTGGATTCAAAGAATCATGTATCAAAAGAAGGATTCCATAAGTTAATATGAGATTCTTTTTCCAACTAAGATGCTCAAGAAGTTTTTTCTATAAAACTACCAATTAATTGAGTCATCCACCATTAGATTAATAGGTCCCTCTTTTCGTTCAATAGATGAGAATTTATGGAGAATTTATAAAGGAATATTCGATTAAAGTCTATTAATTTTCATCTCTCAATGGAAAAAATGATCTACAGTAGAACCTCAATAAAGTAATATTTGATAAGGTAATATTCTCGTTAAATTAATATTTTTCTCTGGTCCCAACTTGCCCTTTTATATGAAATTTACGTTCGATAAAATAATATTCTCACTAAATGAATATTTTTTTCCGGTCCCAAGCATATTACTTTATCGAGATTCTACTGTAAATAGTAAATAGCCATATCATTTGTAAAAGTTTTTGAATTCCGGACATGTGGAGGATATGCAAGAAAAAAAAGTATATATATATATATATATATATATATAAAGGGTCGAATTTTTTACACCATGTTTTTATTAGGCTTAATGTATTGGGTTTTTTCTGAAGTTGTCCCGAATAATCTCTCGTTCTCTTGAACTTTGAAAAGTTCATCTCAATCCTTGAACTCACAAAAATGTACCTATTAGTCTCCTTTAATTTATAAAAATGCATCACTATCTAATTGATAAAAGGTGTAACGGATTGCATAAAATAGGCCCTAAGTGTAATATACATGTAACAAAAATTAACACAGTACAATAGCTAATATAGTAATGTATATTATATTCTCTTACTTTTTCAAATATTAGACATTAAATTATTAAATGAAGTCACAATAGCTCAATTATTATCATTGTTACCAATTGGGTGTTAGCTCAATCGGTACACTTACTAATATATAGGTGAGAGATCCTGGATTCGAAACCCAACCTCTTCAAGGTTTATATAATTCTTAAAAAAATTATTATTGTTGTTACATCAATATAAAGTAAATAGTAGATATGAGAAAAGGTTTCTTAATTATAGTCGCTACATTAAATTAAACTAGATTACAAAAAAACACGCGTCAACACCCGATTAACCCGTAGAAAAGACATAAACTGTCTAGTAAAAACAGAAAAGAAGCCCGAAAATAATGTTTGTTTATGCATTTTAATTTTAATATTGTGATTCACTTTTTTGAGATTATTTTTGCTTGGTAATATAATAATGGCATCTCCTATTCACTTCTATTTTTCTAATGTTATGGAAATTACCTCAATCTATCACAAATATCTAGAGGTGTTCATCGGTCGGGCTCAGGTCGGGCTCATCGGGATTTTGGTTAAAAAAAGTCAACTTAAGCCCGGCCCAAGCTCATATTTAAAACTTCGAGCTCGAGCCGGGTTTATGAAGTCAAACCCAAGTCCGGTTCAAGATCTGTTAATAATTTTATTTTATTGTTAAATAAATTATAAAAAAATAAAATTCTATATAAATTTTACATTTAAACACATAGTGTAATAAAATTCTTAAACATTTAGTTAATAATTTAGTAAATTAATATTAAAATTAACATATAAACTATTAAACATAATATAAAAAATATAAAATAAATATATTTTTTATTCATTGAGCCGGGCTCGGGTATTTATATAAAAACCAAGTCCGGTCCATAGAATTTCGGGCTTTTGCGGGCTCGGGCTCGTGCTCGGACCGGGCTTTATATAAAAAGCCATCCCCAAACCCGCTCATTTTAAGCGGGCTCGGGCCGGGCCGGATGGGTAACCCGGCCCGTGAACACCTCTACAAATATCTACTTCACATGAAAATTGTTGAACTCCAAACTCATATATATATATATATTATTTTCTACTTGTGTTTATATTTTTATTTTATTTTATTAGTGTAGATGAATAAATAATAATATAAAATTAGGTAAGATAAAAAAAATGTTTTGATATATAGTTATATAAAATAAAATTTAATTTGTGAGTTAGTTTATTTGTTAAGATTTATCTTATGATTTTCACACGTCTCATGTTCAAGTTACATTAAGAGCGACTGAGCGAGGTAGCTTTTTATATAATTTAATGTAATTGCAGTTATATTATATGCAAGGAAATATCAAATTCAGCGATTAACTTTGGACTTTTGGGACAAATTTATGATGAAAAATGTACGTCATTCAAATCTCATTAATGTAACTATTTTGTAATAATTAGTAAAAGAGCTATTTCCTCACTAAGAAAAAACTTTGAATTCTTGATCTTCGTTACTCTTTTAACTGAAATCTTCATCTTAATCTAAACCTTATTTTTTTTATAATAATAAACTAAAAATATATGAACTGGGAACCTCTCATTTGAAATTAATTACTTACCTATCATTATGATAAATTTGATGAAGAATACATTATATATATGTAGATACACTATTTTGTTAATTTTACTCATGCAGCATGAACAATAACATTGAAGAAATAAAAATTATTGAATGAAAAACAACACTTTAATCAATTTATTCCAACAAAAAAATCTATTTGGCTTATGACGATTATATAAATATAAATATCTATTCTTCATATTATATTATTGGATAAAGTACAAAAACATATATTGTGCTTTCAACAATTTTCAAATGGAGGTATGTGTCTTTTTTTATTCCAAAAGAGGACTCGTGATTCAAAAATTTGTTCAAAATTGATGTTACAAAATATATTCTGATGTTTTCAACATTCTTATAGTCAAACCATATTATTTACAAATTATTAGTTCAAGTTTGAATAATTTTCGGGAAATTATGTTTTTTTATGGTTTTTAAAATTTGAAATCATCTTTTAATTATAAAAAATAGTTATATAGCTTAAAAAATTTTAAATTTTGTCTCTAAAATGTATTATATTATCATCAATTAACATACAAAAATTTCATACTAAAATAAAGAATATTTTCATGTGTATTAATAAATTTTCAAAAATGAAAATTATAAGTTGTCCTCCTTTTAAATTTTTTTTTAAAACACAGACCCCTTTTTAAAAATAAAAAAATACAGACCTCTTTTTAAAAATTGTTGAAAGCATAAGGTATATTTTTGTACTTTACCTTTTTTATTAGAGAGATGATGGTATCATCAATTTTGTGTATATAAAAGGAAAGTGAATTGTGAACAACCATTTTGAATCCAAAACAAACGCTTAATTTCTTTTTCTCATCATTTGTTGATGCAATAATAAGTTAAATAGTTAGGTGGTGAAACTGGTAAAACATATTTTTGAGAGTTACCGACAAAAAAAAATTAGGATTTTTTAAAGTTGAAAAAATGATAAAGTTGTATATTTAGAAAAATTTCAACCATTTATTGAATTTTAATGGTTGAAATTTCATATAATTTTAACTCCACAAACAACAATAATTAAATATCAACCACTAAATTTAACTTTACAACTTTAAAAATCCTTTTCTTTTGAAAAAAATTTATATATAATAATGTTTGCCAACATAAAATAAAAATTTTACAATGAAAATAATTAAATACTATAGAGAATAAAATAAAGGACCCCCAATCCAGCTTGAACTTCATACAGAAAAAAAGTGGGTTGCTAAAGACAATGGACAATTACTCAATATAATCGGAGTAAAATTTTAAAATACCTCCAATTTTTTAACACAGTAAAAATCACGTAAAAACTACTCGGCATAAACCCGTCATTGTTGAGTTGCAAAGCAGAAACTAAGAAAGATGAATCATGATTAGCTGGAGCGATCTCTACAACATTCTCGCCGCTGTAATTCCTCTTACGTAGCTATGATCTTAGCCTACGGTTCGGTTCACTGGTGGAAGATTCTTAGCCTCGATCAGTGTGCCGGCTCAGTTTGGAACACTCTTTTGATGGTGCTTTTCGAGTGCAAAGGAGTTAAGATGTTGATTATGGAGCGATTCACCGAGATGGCAGCTTCCATTGCGTGTGTGACGGTGCAGAAATCGAGAGCTTCCTGCAGGTTCAATCTCACCAGAACTGAAATTTACAGCTTAAATTTTGGCAATTTCTATGACTTGATTTTCATCCAAACAAAAACTACCTTTTTCTGAAGCGTTTTCTTGTGAGATTTAATTGTTATGGTTGAGAGTAACTAACATGAGTATGAGATTCCGTTCACCGGCGTGGACACCGGAGTTGAGACTAAGGATGGCGGCTTGTTCGATTTCATATGGGAAAGAAAGAGGAGGAGAAGCCTCAAGAGCAAGTGATTGCAATGGAGTTTGAAGAGAAGGTTCAGATATCTGAGCCTGAACACAAAGAAGAGGAGAAGAAGCACGGATTGTTGGAGAAATGTAAGTTCAATCATTTGTAATTTTTCTTTTGTTTTTCCATCTTTTTTTGATTTGCTGTTATCTTATGGCAATTTCGTGTTTTAATTGTAATTGAAAGGGAAGGGTTAATGTAAATTTTACAATTGTAATCTCAACTTGAAAAAGCAAAATATGCATTTTTTCCAAATTTTTTGTACCTAACTTTCTGTCATTTGATATCTATATGGCATAAGGTCTATGCTTTTTCCATTCTCTTACTTGTCTTATTTTTTCTATCATCTCTTCCACGTTGTTGGTATACATCGAAAAATTTAGTATAGAATATGTAATGAGATACAAAATTGAGAACAATAAATTCTTTTCAAAAAAAACATTAAAATTCTCAAGAAAATTTTGATATACAAACTTCGTGTGGGGAATATCTAGATTAGTGGTTAAAATCATTTAAAATCTCTGAAGATCTTAAATTTAAGTAAAAATAAAAAACTAAATTTTAACTAATTTGATGTAAGTTTCAATTTCAGTAAGTGTTCATAAGTTTCAATATTTTTTATTAAATTGTAGTTTTATTCAGTTCCGCATCACAAAAACAAAGTCTTAGACTGTGAACTTGTCCAAGAACCAAAGTAGTTTTTATATAATAAAACAATTTCCGATTAGATTCTAGCATTATTTGTATCACTTAAAAAAATTAGAGGTGAGCAAATTTGGTTCAACCGGACCCGAATGATCTGAATTGGTTCAATCAAAGAACTGAATTTGATTAATTTTAAAAAATATCAAATTTTTATTATAAATTTATTATAAAAACCGATTACAATTAAGTTTGATTCGGATACTATTATAATTTTTGTTCATTTTGGTAAAACTTATAATGAAATTTGATTCTTTGATTGAACCGATTCAGATCCGGTTGAACCGAATTTACTCACCACTGCTTAAAATTTTATTTGCAGAGTTCAAAATATGGATGAAAAGATCAGGATCCAATATAAATTTTTGTTTTCGTGGAATTGTAGGCTGAAAAGAAATTGGATTTTGTCCCTTTCTCATTTATCACATTCCATTGCAAATTCCACAATTACAATCATGCATGATAAATTCACAATTTAAGTGGAATTTACTATTTTCAGGTCGAAATTTTCGAAAACTACAAAAGAAAATATACAATTTCATTTACGCAATTGAGATATGTTCGTGATAGTGGAAACAAGCTCAGCTATATTTGTTTTCCATGGTTTCGCAAGGGATTAGTGATGGCTTTTCTTAAATAACGATGACAAATTTAAATCACGAGATATGAAGATAATAAAGACAACACTATAATTGCGTAAAAATTTTAAATTCGCTCTTTTTTGTACTTTCTAAGTTTTGTAAATGAATGCTAGTTTTGAAATTTACCAATAGTTCCATTCTTTTTTACTAAATTCTTAAAGATTTGTGGGAACACTTGTATTATTATGAAATACATAAAATAATATATACAATAGAACATCGATAAAGTAATATTCAATAAAGTATTATTCTCATTAAATAAATATTTTTTTCTGGTTCCGACTTAGACCAGTTATATTAAATATATATTTCTCGTTAAATGCATTAGATAATAATTTAAAATAAAGAATTAAAGATCCACAAAAAATATAAAATAATAATTAATATAATAAATTTAGAATTATATATATTTCTACACTAATAATATAAAATCAATAATTATTTCTTCTTAAAATATGTATTTATAATTGATTTTTAGCATTTTTCTTTTATAAAAAACATAAACTATTTTCATATATATATATATATATATATATATATATATATATATATATATATATAATATTTCATAAATATAATGTATTGCACTTAATTTTCTTACATTTCCAAGATTTGAATAGAATAAAAAAATCAATAAATGGTAAACTTTTTAGGTTTTATATAATTAAATTTTATTGAAAATTTAAACATACTTAATTTAAGTATCATTTTTCTTTCTTTCCAATCTATGACACATAGTATAAAATACTCTCTAAAATGATAAATATGTATTTATTGATAAATAATTATTTAATGCATTTATCAATAAATTAATAATCTCGATAAATGAATATTTTTTCCTAGTCCCAAACATACACATTTATAAAGGTTTTACTGTACAGTAATGTGATCAGAAGACTCGTGCTCAAACTAGAAATACTTGTAATGTAAAAATTCTACGTATATTCGGAGATATACTCTAAAACCTTGCATTAAAGTGTGTACGTTGAATGAATGTTAAACTTATCGAAAGGAATAACACGCTGATATTGTGTTGAGATAAAGGAGACCCGAAGCAAACCATGTGACACTCGATATGAATAAAGTGTGAATCGACTTTAAGAGATGACTCGAATCAGCATGACTCGCAAAAGGAGATAGTGTTCTATGTGCGTAACCCCCTAAACTTATCCCTTATAGCTTCTCGCCCCTTTAAACTTTCTCTCGTCCCCTAAACTTATTTAGAATAGTCTCTCACCCCTAAAATTTTCTGAAAACTGTCTGAAATTTCACATGTCAGTTGAATACTAAAACATGGAATCACTTTTAAAAGTTGACATGTGGCGTACAATGGTGTATTTTCGCAAGTTGGAGGGAAAAAATCCGTTGTCCCCATTTCGGTGTCCCTTTTGGTGTTGTTTGACACGTACCCTTATTTTTAGGAGAGAAATGAGATAGCGGGAGAGAAAAACAAGCATATAGAAGAAAGAACATTACGTGTAAAACAATAAATGGAGGGACACCGAAGGGGATACCGAAATAGGGATAACACATTTTTTTTCTATAGTTGGAGGGGGCTAATAGATGGGTTTTCGCATGTTTAGGGGGTTAGGACAAATACAAAGAGTTTCGTACATATTTGGCATATTGTATACGAAAGCCATTAGAACACTGATGATTTAAATAACTTTTTGAACACTTTGAGAACACTTTAGTCGATAAAATACTATTGAATACTATCAATTTTAAGAACCTTGATAAAAACCACGATGAGATCAACCATATACCTAGACGAATTGAACATAGAAAAAAAAACACTAGTAAATTAACTAAATAACTCAAAAACTAAAATTTCAAACAGATCATAGAAACAAAACTTATCGATAATTTCAATTTGTTTCGAGCTAAACCTTGTTCCAACCTCGATCGAGAGCTAATATAATGACTTGTATAGTTGCTTTAACTTCGAAAAAAGTGAACTTCGAATTGAAATAAATAATCAAAGGTAACAACAAAAATACCACGGTTTTCACTAACAATAGCAGCACAATCGGAATCAAAATATACTATCAAGGCCACAATATTAATTTTCAATGTCGAGATGAATAATTAGATATGTAAATTTATTCCATAATTTGTGATGCAGTAATGTGGTAATTTAGTGCCAATTCTAAAAAATTCTGTACAAATTGTCCTAATAATAATATAAAAAAATGAATTATTGAGTGCTTTATATCATATCTTTCCCTCAAAAAATTTGCCATGAGAAAATGACAAATAATTAAACAGCCATTTAATATTAATTAATCGATTATAAGTATCCAGATTGATCTTTGCATAATTAACATTACCTTTCATTCAACCATTTACTGTATACTTGACTTACCCCACAACAAATGTAATTTATATTGTTTTCAAACTTATTTCAGTTCAATTCAATTTCGTTCCATTTTTAGGTTTATTTTATTAAATTTTCATTAAAAATTTATTAAGTGTCATTAAATTTCAATAACTATTAATAAATTTGAAATATTTTTAAGATCATTTAATTTCGATTAAATTCATATAAATTTTAGTTTCATCAAGTTTTAATAAGTTTCTATAAATATCAAATAAGTTTCAATCAATAAATTTTAAAAAAGTTTCAATTTCAGTTCTGCCGTTGACATATCAGTTAAAAAAACAGTGCCTTAGTTTACAACACAAACCAAATACATTCAAATATTTATAATTTAACCTCTTCAAAAGAGTAGTAAAATTCTTTATTGTAACTCCAAACAAGAATATCCTAGTATGAATACCTATAAATCATGTAAAGAAAAAAGTAAACTATTTTTCCTAAAACACAATTGAATAAAAACGCACCACAAATGATTTATAACTATAGAAACCTAATTCATCCCAAGTTTAATAGGATATTTGAATTGCAGTAGTAATTTTTTTTATTCATTAGGTCCCATGCACCACTACAGACCCAATAATTGATCTCATCCTTAGCATTCACAATAGAAGATTTGACTGAAGTATTATCTGATATTTTTAGAAAAAAATAAAACGTGTTGTTATAAAAAGTTATCAATGCTTAGGAAAGAACAAAATTTAATCATAATTTTTTGTCGGCCTAAATTTGTTTGTGCTTTTTTAGTAAGAGTATCAACTCAAACTTTTTAATTTCAATATACAATTTAAAACTTTCGAGAATATGAATTGATTTTTTTTTATTATATATGAGATTACACTAAATTGAAAGGAAAATTTCAAAATCACCCTAATGTGATTCAAGTTCATTAGGGTCATGACAATTTTTCTTTCCCCATTTTCAATTGATTTATAAGAATATCATAAATTACATACAAATATGTGTAGATTATATATATAGTTAATTTTTTTAATGGAATTCTTTAATATATGATATGGTTTAATGCAGTTTTAAGATCTAGATAAACTACACATAAAAATGAGGATAACTATTAAATGTAATATGTAGTAAATAAAATTATTATTTGTTAGGTTGCATCTAGAATGAGATTGAGTATTTGTCTAAACTTGACCTATTAAAGCAAGTTCAGAGCATATGAGACATGTTGAACTGCCCGCAAATAGGTCTAGTTTTAATATGGGTTAAAAGGAAAGCGTAAATTTGTTGTTTCAACTGTCTCACCTTTTATATTTTATAACAAAATTTCGACATGCGAGACACGTACAAGAAATGAAAGAGAAAGGAAAAATAAAAGAAAAATACGAACCACATGTCAACAAAACAATGGAGAAATGTACATATATATATGCACACACACTAGGTCGGTCTATAGCACAAATGATGAGTTCAAGTGTCGTATTTCATATCGTTCTTCTGGGAGTTTTTGCAAAAAAAAAAAGTGTTGTATTCCACAGGGAGCAAGTTGTCAGCTCTTAATCTTATGGGCAATTAGGTAGAGTGAATTCAATTAAAGTTTATTGGTTGTGAATATTTATAACTGTAAATAAAAGATTGCGGCAGACTAATATTAAGACAGACACCACAAAGACAAGATTGCTATAAAGACAGTTATATGACTAAACACAAGCCTAGCGAGCAATCTTAACGGAAACTAGTGATACATTGTTTATTAAAGCCAATGTTTTAAGCACCAAGATTCAAGGTTTCTTGCATGAATTTAACTAGGCACGACATACCATCCGACTACCTAGACTTATAAAGCTTTCATCTCGGGAGTTATCCACTTACAGATTAGACCTTAAGTATTAAGATTAAGCAATCATTAATATAATGCCTAGGTAGACTCTGCCTGTAGCGACCCGAAAAGGGGCTAGTTCATTTGCATCATAAGCATGTTGATTAAGTGATGATTTGGCATGCATTTGATGTCATTTGAATGGTGTAAGAATGATATATGAAGTTTTGAGGTCAAAGGAAGTGAATTCGGGTGTGAAAAGTGTGTATCGTGCGATGGGAGAAGAATGTGGGCAACCCAGTGCACGAATTCGTGCACTGGTGAGCACGCCGTGCTCATGTGTGGGTGAAGTGGGTAGAATGGCGCACGATCTTGTGCTCCAGGGAGCACGACGTGCACTGCCATTTTCCAGCCCAAGTGTGTTTTGTGAATTGAAGTTAACTCGAGGGTAATTCGGTCTTTTGCCAAATCAATCTTATCTTTTAATGAGTTGGCCATTCTAAATCATTCTAGAGAACTCGTTCATTCTTATCTTTCTCTTCTTCTTGGTCGTGTTCTTCATCTTCCATGGTTGGAAAAGCTTGAGCTGAAATCGTTCTTTCCTTTCGGTTTCTTGTTTAAAGCTTGATCATTGGTGACCGCTAAGCCCTCTAGTGTCTTCAATTGGGTGAAAGCAAGGTTGTGTGAGGAGTAATTGGGTGTGTAAGGGTTGTGTGAATAGTAACCCCGTCCTAAGGTGAGTGGTTTTTCGTTGTGATTTCGGTATAGGAGTTTGAGAGAAGGTATAGTGAGCATGTTTCATGCATTAGAAAGCCTTTTTATGTGAGCCTTTATGAATTGAGTTTCTTATGTGTAGAGCCGGGAAACTCAAGTAGAGGCAAGGGGAAAGGCGTGGAAGGTGGCTCAAAGGATCAAGTGTAAGGTTAGTGTACATTTGTATACGTTTGTATACAATTCGTTTTACCTAAAGTTGAGATGCCATGATTTCCGAAATTTATGAACATGTTTTGGTGTTTTGATCATATCTTGAGTTTTAGAACTCCGATTGACATGTTTTAAGATGCTTTGGAAAGCTAAGACATGTGTGCATGCGTGTGTGGTGTTAAATGGTGGTTTTGAGAATGTTTTGGGTGCGGGAATTGGTGAGAATGGCAGATTATGATGCTGCCCTGTTTTTGGTATGGTGAATTGTGATTTTTATGAAATGGTGAAAGTGATTTGAGAATTGAATTGGTAAATTGTGTGTGGTGAATGTGTTTTGATAAAGTATTTTGATAATAATGGTATTATGCCCATAGTATTCAAGTAGAGCCTGAGGTTGTTGGATAGATTGGCGCCAATAAAGGGGGAGTATGGTCCATACAAATAACGGGATGCTATATAGAGCTACTAGAGCTGTGTGCTGCATTTTGGGAGATTAGCCCAAAATGATGATTGTGGCATGTGTTGTAGCGCCCTCGCCCCGATTGATAAACCGAGGGGGCGCCACAAGTTCTTGGTATCAG
Organism: Euphorbia celastroides; assembly: GCA_948291685.1. Taxonomy (NCBI): domain Eukaryota; kingdom Viridiplantae; phylum Streptophyta; class Magnoliopsida; order Malpighiales; family Euphorbiaceae; genus Euphorbia; species Euphorbia celastroides. Next base: position 611 of record CAOJBJ010902342.1, on the reverse strand, counting down.
AGCTAAGGGTTCTAAAAGCGATTCTAGGCTTAAGTGATTACATGCCATTAGGAGTTAAGTGTGAAAGTTAAGTGTTGAATCCGTCTTGGTCCATTTCAGGATTAGGTTATGGCTTCTCCTCCCAGGGGTGAGGAAGGGGATGCTGAGAGTTCGGCCCATATCGGGTCAAGAGTAGATTTCGGGCATGAACCAGGAGGGGGTCGTGATTATGTCATTCACCCTGTGCAACCTGTTGTTCATCCTGTCGTGCCTCCTGTTGTGCATCCGGTTGAGAACCCGGTTGAGAATCCTGTTGAGCACCCGGTTGAGCAACCGACCGCTGCTCAAATCGCTATGTTTCAGCATATGTCCGCTGAGGTGATAACTCAAGTATTGAGAAATATCCCTCAATTGCAGCAAGCGCCCGTGTTGCCTCCAGCTCCAAGGAGAGATGATCGGACTCCGTTGGAGCGAATCAAGAAGCTAGATGTGGTGGATTTTAAAGGGGACAATGTTGGTCCTATGGCGGCTGAGGATTGGCTCGACCATGTGAATTGGTGTATGGGCAGGCTGCATTTCTCGGATGAAGAGAGAGTCGATTATGTGCAAGGGCTGCTTAAAGATCAAGCTAG